>JABSNV010001174.1:0-99960 GCA_024085815.1 Flaveria linearis | reverse complement strand
TGCAGAGTCCAAGCTTAAGATTGACCCAAAGCAAAAGGGTTGTCTTCATTTCTGTCGGATTCAAAGTGGTAGGTACTTTGATTCAGGAAATGAGAGTAGTACCAGCACTCCTGTCCTACCAAAGGATCAGAAGTTGAAAGGGAAAAGTGCTGATAAAGAGAGAGAAAGAAATCCAAGAAACAGCAACCTACAAGTTCCCAGAAGACTAACATTGCATGCATAATGTGTGGTCTGCAACCACAGGCTAAAGATGTTACTACAATCCAGCAAGCACACAATTATGCAAATAATGTTAGAAAGAAGGAGTCAGAGAAGGTTTCTCAGTTGGACAATTCAAACGGTCCAATGATTGAAAAAGGGAAAATTGGTTCGGGAAGCCAAGTTGCTTTCGGAAGGAAGTTCTCCTTCCGAAGGGAAAATGGCTTCGGAGCCAAACCTTCTAAGTTTCGGAAGAAACAAGAAGGCTCCCTTGAAACCATCTCAGAAGAAGACTACTTCGGAAGAAAAGGTGGTGAAGGCTTCTTCCGAAAAGAAAGAAGCTTCAGAAGAAGACCATGCTGCAAAAGCTTCACCAAGCTCATCCTCAAAGATCAACCAAGGGATGGATTGGAAGATCAAAGAAGATGTGCAGCCCAAACCTCTTCTTCAACGACCTCTATCGAACCCCATGCATATCTTTGGTTCAATTATGTCACTCCTTTGGAAGAGCCCAAGACCTGCAAGGCTTGGGCTTCAAACAAAACTAACCATCTCATCTTATGTGCAGGGACGTCCATTTGACAAGAACAACAATGTCTGGATTGTAGATAGTGGATGCTCCAGGCACATGACAGGGAACAGATCTCTCCTTCAACAATTCCAGAACTTTGATAGGGCCTGTCCAATTTGGAGGTGAGGCCGGAGGATATATTTCTGGCAGAGGAAGTATATCCAATGGCATAAAACATTGACAAAGTTCACTTTGTCAAACAGCTTGAACACAATCTGTTAAGTGTTTCTCAATTCTGTGACCAGAAGCATCAGATGCTTTTCACAGAACATGAGTGCATTATCCTCAAACCAGGGATGACAATTCCTCCGGATTGGTGCTTCTTAGATCTCCCAGGAAAGGGGATATGTACAAGCTGAATATGAACAATGCTTCTCCTATGGGTGAAGTATCATGCTTTCTTTCCAAAGCTGATAGTGATGAGTCACACTATGGCATAAACGCATGTGTCATGTGAATTTTAAAACAATGAATAAATTGGCTAAAAATAACCTGGTACATGGTTTGCCTAAAAAGAAATTTTTCTGCAAAGATAACTGTGTTGCATGCCTGAAAGGGAAACAACACAGATCATCTCATAAATCCAAATGTGTTAACTCTATCACTACTCCATTACACTTATTGCACATGGATCTCTTTGGTCCCACAAGTATAATGAGCATTGGAAGGAAATCATACTGCCTTGTGATTGTTGATGATTTTACAAGATTTACATGGGTATTCTTTTTAAGAAGTAAAGATGAAACTGCTGAAACTTTAAAATCTTTATTCTTAAAATAGAAAATCAAATTGATCACAAGGTTAAGATCATTAGAAGTGATCAAGGGACTGAGTTTAAGAACTTTGTTCTTGACTCATTCTGTGACTCAAAAGGGATTGCCAGACAATACAGTGCTCCCAGAACTCCTCAACAAAACGTGTTGCTGAGAGGAGGAATAGGACACTTATTGAGGCTGCTCGGACCATGTTAGCTGATTCAAAGCTACCTCTAACATTCTGGGCAGAGGCAGTCAGCACTGCATGCTATGTGCAGAACAGGGTTCTTGTAGTTAAGCCCCATGGAAAAACCCTTATGAGTTATGGAACAAGAGGCCACCGTTCATTGGCTTTCTAAGGTCCTTTGGCTGCAGGTGTACCATACTTAACACAAAGGACAACTTAGCAAAGTTTGCTGAGAAGTCGGATGATGCTATCTTTGTTGGATACTCTTCTAGCTTCAAAGCTTATAGAGTATACAACATCAAGAATCAACAATTTGAGGAGTCATCCAATATAGTTGTTAATGAGCACACTCCTTGTGTTAGGGGGAATGGACCTGAGTATATCTTTGATTTAGAATTGTTTCCAAACTATTCTAAACAATCTTGTGAGAATGTTTTAGCTGGAACAGGTGCTCAAGGTGATGCTGATGCTGATGCAGATCAACTATTTGAGCTTCCCAGACCTCTTCCAAATTCTCCAAGAGCTGAAAGGCAACAAGCTTCAACCATTCACAGATCGATAGTGTAACATCTCCAGGAATGATGAAGCTTCAACAAGTGAATCACTTGATCAACCTCAAAGCTCTTCAGGTGATCCATTACAACACCAGGTTGAGGGAAGTGGTATTCTGAAGGAACAGGCAACTGTTATACTACTTTACAACCAACCATTGATGATGTTTCTCAATCATTCAATCAGTCCTCATTAAATGACTTTGAAACAACAGTTGGACAGAGTGATCCAGTTCCTGATCAGAACATGTCCAACCTGGACTTATCTCTGCAACTGGAAGTGGTTCCTCGTCTTAGGATTCACAATACTCATCTAACTGAGAACATCATAGGGAATGTCTATGAGGGTTTGAAACAAGAGGGCAAACTCATCATGAGAATGTCTGCTTGTACTCATGCTTCTTGTCTCAGATGGAACCAAGAAGGTGGAAGATGCCTTAAAGGATATTAGTTGGGTTGAATCGATGCAGGAGGAGCTGCTTCAATTCAAAAGACAAAAGGTCTGGAATCTATGCCCACTACCATCTGGTCAAGTACCCATAGGCACTAAATGGTGTTCAGAAACAAGAAAGATGATAGAGGATTGATTATCAAGAACAAGGCAAGACTAGTAGTTCAAGGGTACACCCAGGAGGAAGGAATTGATTATACTGATGTCTTTGCACCTGTTGCAAGACTTGAGGCAGTTAGGATCTTCCTTGCTTATGCTGCATCCAAGAACTTCACAGTCTACCAACTTGATGTCAAGTGTGCTTTTCTATATGGGGATATAGATAGGGAAATCTATGTATGTCAACCTCCAGGATTTGAAGACCCACAGCACCCCAACTATGTGTGCAAACTGGATAAAGCTCTATATGGGCTGCACCAAGCACCTAGGCTGTGGTATGAGACCTTGTCTCAGTTTCTCCTGAAGAATGGCTACACCAGAGGTACCATTGACAAGACTCTTTTCATCAGAAAGAGTGGAGAAGACATATTGCTCGTTCAAGTCTATGTTGATGACATCATATTTGGTTCTTCAAATGACCAAATGTGCAAGGACTTTGAGAGCATTATGAAGTAGAAATTTGAAATGAGTTCCATGGGAAAAATGGACTTTTTCCTTGGAATTCAGGTGAAACAGATGAAGGAAGGGTTCTTCATAACTCAATCTAAGTATGTCTCAGACATCTTAGATAGATTTGAAATGAAGGACTGTAACCAGCCAAGACACCTATACCCAGAAACCATAATCTTTGCCCTGACCTTGAGGGGGAGGATACTGATCAACATCAGTATAGAGCAATCATTGGTTCTCTGATGTATCTCACTGCTAGTAGACCAGATATCATGTTTGCCACATGCATTGTGCAAGATATCAGGCTGCTCCCAAGGTGTCTCACCTAGCTGCTGCAAAGAGAATCCTCAGATACCTCAAAGGAGCACCTAAACTAGGTCTCTGGTATCCAAGAAATAGTGATTTCAATCTCTATGGATACTCTGACAGTGACTATGGTGGCTGCAACATTGACAAGAAATCCACATCAGGAGGATGTCAATTTCTTGGTGGAAGGATTATCTCATGGCAATGCAAGAAACAATCCTGCGTCTCTACATCAACTGCTGAAGCTGAATACATTGCTGCTGCTAGCTGCTGTGCTCAACTGCTATGGATTCAAAATCAGATGTTAGACTATGGATTCAACTTCATGACTACTCCTATCCATATTGACAACAATAGTGCTATCTCCATTACTGAGAATCCGGTGAAGCACTCCAAGACAAAGCACATTGATATCAGGTATCATTTCATTAGAGATATTCATGAGAAGAATTTGATCAAGTTAATCAAAGTTGACTCAAATGAACAATATGCTGATTTGTTCACAAAGGCATTTGATGAACAAAGATTTAAGTATCTCATATCAGCTATTGGGATGATAAATATTGATTAACTACCTCTTTTGAAAAGCTTTTTAAATGTGTAATGTCTTGTGTCAATACAATTTAAGCCTTGTTACAAAAGATCTTTAAATTATTCTAAGTGTAAATTCCTTCCGAAGAGGAAACTCTCAGAAGATATTCTTGAATATCTTCCGAAGCCAAAATTCCTCAATGGAAATTTTCTTCTCGGAAGAGTTTTTGGTCTCGGAAGAAGCGATTGATTTTACATCAGATCTACTTCCGAAGCTTATGTAACTCTCCATTCGAAAGACAATTTTACCTTCGGAAGCAATGCCTTGCTTCGGAAGAGAAATTGCTTCGGAAGACAAATTACCTTCGGAAATGTTTTACATTCGGAAGTAAAGGTTTTACTCTGTAACGGATATCTTTTTGGGCCCACTCTGTAAAAGTAAAGATTTTGTTCATGATGGTCAGATTATTAAAATTATCCCTTGCCGCCACTATCATTTCTCCGCCGTAAACCACCATACCACCCACAGTAACCCCAAACAGTTACCCTATTACCGCCACTACCATAATTCATCCCCTTTAAATAATCCAGACTGATCAAATCATCTTCTTTTACCAATTTACTGCCCTAACTATTCCCTTCACTGTCAAACCTGCAATTTCACCCAAATTCAAGCTTACCTTCTCTTCAATGGCGCTAAACCCTCAGCACAACCAAGTCGCATTACTTGATTCGTCAAGAGATGCCGACTTCACCCAAATCATCACCTTTCTTACCGAATCCACATACCTCACTGCACTAACAGTTAACCCCACCGTATACTCCAACCATATGTCCGAATTCTGGAGTAACGGTCAAACTGCAGTTCTGAATGGGTTCGAGTACTGAGAACTCGCATTTGTGGCCAGGAGTTGGTCATCACAGAGCAACTCATCAGGGAGCATCTCGAGCTTCATGATGATGGGGCTCCTACTGAGTTCCCCAAAGAAGACTTGGATGGAACTTACATCCTAATGATATGGAGGAGATGTCAGCAGGTCAACCGTATACAAGTTCAACTTCTCTTACCATTGGAAGTTCCTGCTGCACATTGTCCTTCACTGCTTATCCAACAAGTCAGGGGGATGGGATCAAATCCCATATGAACTGGGATGCCTAGTTCATGGGTTGGTGAGAGGTCTACGCTTCAACTACTCACGATTTGTGTTGACCAACCTAATCGGCAATCTGAGAAGGGATACATTCTTCATATATCCCAGATTTATTCAACACATAATCAACTGTGAGCTGGAACTGAGCAAGCTTGTCTGTGCAGCTGCTCTTACTGTTCCACAAGTGAGGCCTACCATCTTCAAAACACTGAAGAAGATGTCCACCAACTTCACTGGAAGGTACACTCCATTACCTTCAGAGATGACTGAGCGCATAGCTCCTGGTGACATCCCTGTTATCCCCACAGGTGATGAACCCACACCAGCAACCTCCACCACAATGCCAACAAAACCTTCTTTATCCATCAGAATCACTTACCAGAGATGCCCCAAACGAACCCTTGTTCAATCTACTCTGATTGAACAAGCTCCCACAGTTCAAACCAAAAGGGCTAGAGTGGAATCATGGGCTCCCACTCAGTCCGAGGTCACACCGTCCTTCACCTTTGACCTCAATATGGGTTTTGAGCCTCCTCAGTCTCAAACCCAAGAGCCCGAACCCCAAGCCTTAAACCCACAGGGTGAGTCTTTACACCCCCTGTGCAGCCTTCTAGGGACAACCCCACCATAGGCTCAATGCCTGTAGACATTGATCTAAGTCCCGGGTCAGTAGGTTTAACTTCCCTATCTTTCACTGACCTTTTACTCCATACTGATGAAGAGATTACATCTCTCCATGGCCATGAAGTTGATCTACAACACCCTCTGAAAGATCAACAGAGCCAAGAGAGATCCCTTGTCTCTAGCCCCCATCAGCAGCCAATTACTGAGGTGAGTCCCACTGATGTGGAGGGGACTCATGTAGGCTCAGCTGCCACTACTCAGAGTCTCTCATTGAGCTCTCAGGACAGTGGTAACATCATTAGGACTGAGTCTACGGCAACTTTGCCCATTGACATCTCTGAAAGAGATGACTTTGAGCAAAGGTATCCAGGGTGCCAAGAAGCCACATCTGGTGGTGAGACTGAGCATACTAGGTATGTTATCTCATCTCCCCGTGATTCTTCTCATGAGGATGAGGGAAGTATGCAACTAACACTTCAGTACTTGCTTTCTAAGGTCTCCAACCTGGAATCACAGGTGAGGATCTTAGAATCAAGGACTGCTACTCAGCAACTTGAGATTAACAACCTCAAGGCTAAACTAGCTGAGAAACAGACAGAGAGGTCTGTTAGGCATGTACCTGTTCAGGTCTCACTGACTTCTTCTTCTAGCTCATCTAGCTCTCAAGATGATGCTACCAAAAAGGGGGAAAAAGTTCAGAGACAAACACTTGAGGAACCATAGACCCAATCCTTTACTTCCCAACTCATCACACTACCTGAGTCATCTCAATCCTTTTTAGAGATTGACTCAAAGATGCTTCAAGATCTCTACAGACTTTTCACAAAGTTTGTATTGAGATCCTCCTTAGAGCAGCCCAGCCCTGACACCACACTTATATATTTTGGGGCTGAGGAGCTTCAAAGACTGACTGCACCTTCTACCACTGTGGAAGAAGTTGGTCAACCTAAGGTCCACATGGAACCTGAGATTAACTTCGAAGGGGAAATGGGGACTGATGGCCCAGCAACTAAAACAGATGGGACAGAACTTGCAGCAGTCTCATCTTCCGAAGCTCAGGCTGAAACTTCCGAAGTGGACATTGAAGCCTCGGAAGAACAAGAAAAGTCTTCCGAAGCTGAGATAGAAGCTGCGGAAGGTTTGTTCCAAATGTCCGAGGAACTGACCATCACAGATGTTATTGCTGAAATAGCATCTGAGGTGAGCAGGGAGGACATTTCTGACTTACCTCCATCCCAAACACCAGCTGAACCTCTCTCTCAATCTGAACCCTCTATCCAAGAACCACCACAGTCAAGCTCTGCCAAAGACAAAGGCAAAAGGAAATTGACTGCGGAAGAGCTTCAGGAGGAGGAGAGGATTGAGAAGCTAAGAAGAAAGGTAGGTTTCCTACTGAGAAACTGCTAGCTGCTAGTTCTAAGGCAGCTGCAGCCAATCAGGAAGAAATCAACACAAAGAGAAGGACAACACTCATTGACCAGCTCATCAGCCTAGGAGCTGCCAATGAGGAAGTACTCCTGCTACCACTAGAGGAGTTGGTGACTTTGGAGAGGTCAACCAGGCTAAGGCAAGAAGAAGAAGCCAGGTTGACCTTGGAGAGGAAAGAAGAAGAACGAAGGGAAGCAGCCTTGAAGCTGAGAGAGGCTAGGATCAAATTCCTACTCTCAAGAGGCTTCAGTCTTCCTAACTGTCTCCACATGATGATGACATAATCCTGCTGCTCCACAACAAAGAGCAGGATCAAATGGAGAAGGAAAGGAATAAAGCTGCTAGGGAGAAGATGAAGGAGAGGAAGCGGAGGGAGGAAGAGAAGGGGGTCACTGCCACCAAGAAGTCCAATGACAAAGCCTGGATGAAAGACTATCTCCGGGCTCATGGCTTCTCTGTAGGCAGGTGGGACCTATGTCCGAAAGGACACTCCAGCGGATAGTCAGTGAAATTAAAGCTGACATCCGTTTGGGGAAAAGGAAGGAGATGTACAGGAGGGTACAGGGAATGGTCTTCACCCCAGCCACTCAACCACAACCCACACCAGAAGAACCAATCCCATTTCCCATCAAAACCGAACCCACTGATGAAACCTTCACCCCTGAACCCACAACTAAACCTAAACCTACCACATCACCTCAACCACCCAAACTACCCATCCTAAAACCCAAAACCACTAAACCTAAGCCTGCCCAATAAAAACCAAGACCATCCCCTCAGCCTCCTCAACATCTCTCCTTTGAGGAAATGAAGGAGTTCAAGACAAGGCTCATCAACTGCACTACTTTGAGCAGCATCTCCTGTGAGGGAGACCTTATCAACATCACCTATGTTGATAACTCTTCAAGCTCTCTCACCCTAGGCCAATTTCTTGAGTTGCCTAGAGACACCTTGGGCCAGGCTGCAAGACTTCTTGGTCTCAACTCCGATACCCTCAATGCTAAGGAGAAGAGACTAAGAAGGAGACTGGTAACTCTACTGGATACAAGAAAGAGGACAGGATTTCTAGTCAATCTCCTGGACCTAAGAAAGCTATAATCCAGTGGAGGTTCGATGAACCTTCTCACAACTTTGTTGTGGAAAGGTAGAATGGTGAAACTAACAGGCTTAATGCCACTTCTCTACTGCATCTCAGCAGATTTGATCTTGCTGAGCTTGCAGAGAAGCCATTCTCCAATCCCTCCAACTCTGAGACTGCTGCACACATCAGAAATCATATCAGCGGTCTCCACTTGGCTGAACTAAGTAGAAGAGCCAAGATTGAAGAAGAGTTGAAGTTGAAAAGAGCGAAAGACAAGGAAAGACCACCACCCAAAGGCACAACCTTTCTACAGATGGTGGAAGGTCCTGAATTGGAACCAATAGTTAGATGGAATATGACTATAGTTCCCATCAACTAACTCTTTTCAGAGGGCCACAACAAAGGGTACACATAATCCAAGGTGACAGAGTAGAGGTTCTGTCTACCAAGGATTTGTACAAACTCCTCAGCACCACATCTAGAAAGAATGCAGACACTGATAAACACTTACTTTCATTGGTGCTGAGAGTTTTGAGAAGAAGAGGGAAGTGAAGTTTTGGTAGCATCAGCCTAGGGGGAGTTTGTTGGGTCATAATGAGGCTGGTGCAACCAAAACCACTTTCACATAGTCATTTTGATGCTACATTCAAGGGCTTCCGAAGCTAAGCATGAGGTCTTCCGAGAGTCTGAAGAACAACAGTTGAAGATATCAACTGAAGGCAACAACTGAAGCCAACAGCTGAAGACTATCTTCCGAAGACAAAGTCTGAGCTTCCGAAGACAAAGTCTGATGAAAGATCTGAAGACAAAGTCTGAGCTTCTGAAGACAAAGTCTGATGAAAGAGCTGAAGACAAAGTCTGAGCCTCCGAAGACAAAGTCTGATGAAAGAGCTGAAGACAAAGTCTGCTTCCGAAGACAAAGAAGACTCCAAGCCTCGGAAGAAGCAATCTTCCGAAGTATAAGTGGCTTCGGAAGAAGTTATTCTTCCAAAGTACTTTATCCTTCGGAAGACATTGCTATGTCCAGTAGATATAAGTATGGTCCCTGACAATCCGCTGCAGACCTCTGATACAGCATGATATCTTCCTAAAGAGCCATGTTGTTGACCATACTTTATTCTACTGTTCACCTTTTTATGATAGTACATGTTACCAACTTTAGTTGGTGATAAAAGGTAAGTCAGGGATATGTCCTGACTACCAACTCTCAGGCAAAATGTCTGAAAGACCTCACCTAGAGTCTTGTAGTATAGATGTTAGGTTAGAGGTTCCCAGCTGGTATCAAAGTATATCCGGCTGTAGGTAGTATTATATATATCTTCTCCTTGTAACTCATTAGATAAGTGATTTTGAGTCCAAGAGTCTTGTAATCCTTTGAGTTGAGAAGCAATATATAAAAGTACCTTGAAAATTTACATCCTGTGTTCATTTACTTACTATAACTTGTAATATTGTGATCAACTCTTTATAGACTCTTGCTGAGTGTTGATTCTAGGTGAGTTTGAGAGAAAAACCATCTGTTGAGTGACCACCATAATCGATCCTGCATGAAGACTCTTGTGATCGGTATAAATGGTGCACTTTGAGAGCAAACACAACGGCTCCCAACTCTAAGTCGTGTGTCATGTAGTTCTTCTCGTGAACCTTTAGCTGTCGTGAAGCGTATGCGATCACCTTCTCGCGTTGCATTAGCACACAACCGAGACCTTGAATAGAAGCATCACAATACACTACAAAATCCTCGGTTCTCTCGGGTAAAGACAATATCGGTGTTGTGCAGAGTTTCTGTTTTAAGAACTGGAATGCAGATTCCTGCTTATCACCCCAACTGTACGCGATGCCTTTTTGAGTCAACGTCGTAAGCGGTTGAACGATCTTCGAAAACCCTTCGATAAATCGTCGGTAATATCCAGCCAATCCAAGAAATTGTCGAACCTCCGTTGGTGTCTTTGGCGTAGCCCAGTTCTTGATAGCTTCTATCTTTGCCGGGTCAACATGTATGCCCTTCTCGTTGACTACATGACCCAAGAATTAGACTTCCCGAATCCAGAAGTCACACTTTGAGAATTTGGCATATAGTTGTTCTTGTTTAAGTAATTCCAAGATCAGTCAAAGGTGTTCCTCGTGCTCTTCCTTGTTCCTTGAATAAATCAAAATGTCATCGATGAAAACGATAACAAACTTGTCCAAGTAGGGTTTGCACACTCGGTTCATGAGATCCATAAAAACCGCTGGTGCATTAGTCAGACCAAATGGCATTACCAGAAACTCATAGTGGCCGTATCGAGTTCTGAATTCCGTCTTTGATATGTCCTCCTCTCAGACTCTTAGTTGATGATATCCTGATCTTAAGTCTATCTTCGAATAGAAACTTGACCCTTGAAGTTGGTCAAACAGATCGTCAATGCGAAATAGAGGATAATGGTTCTTAACCGTCACTTTGTTCAGTTCACGGTAATCAATACACATGCGAAAAGTCCCATCCTTTTTTTTTGACAAACAGGACTGGGGCTCCCCACGGTGATGAGCTAGGTCTGATGAATCCTTTATCCAAGAGCTCTTGTAGTTGAGTAGACAGTTCTTGTAGTTCCTTTGGTGCTAATCTGTATGGTGCTCTAGCAATAGGGGCGGCTCCAGGCGTCAAATCAATCTGGAACTCTACTTGATGATGCGGTGGAAGACCAGGTAAGTCTTCAGGGAACACTTCAGGAAAGTCACGAACGATAGGGATATCTTCGATCTTCTTTTCTTCAGTGGTCTTCTCAGTGATCATAGCTAAGATAGCGGTATGGCCTTTGCGTAAGCACTTCTGGGCTTTCATATACTAAATGATGCTAGAAACGACACCATTTTTCTCACCCTGAACGGATAAGACTTCACCACTTGGGAGTGGTACACGAACGATCTTCTCGCGACAGAAAATTTTGGCTTGGTTTTTAGATAACCAATCCATGCCGACGACTACGTCAAAACTACCAAGTGTAACAGGCATAAGGTCTATCTCAAATTTGTGTCCTGATAGCTCTAATTTACATCCTTTAAGAATGCGAGTTGCCCCGATTATTTTACCGTCAGCTAGTTCTACCATATAACTAGGGTTCATTTCAGTCAAGGTTACATCTAAAAGCTTGCTAAACTTAGTAGATATAAAACTCTTATCAGCGCCGGTATCGAATAACACAGAAGCAAAACAATCGTTCAGAGGAAACGTACCGGTAACTACGTTTTGATCGTTCCTCGCCTCGCCAGAACCAATCACGAAAGCTCTACCTTTGGCTCCATTTCCATTGTTGTTGTTTCCATTATTGCCCTTGTTGCCATTCTTCAGTTGTGGACAATCCTTCAGGTAGTGGCCCTCCTTACCACACTCATAACAGCCTCTAGTCACTCCGCCCTGGCGTTGTTGCTGGGGTTGTTATTGAGTCATCAGTTCACCCCTGCAGTCTTTAGCAGCATGGCCCATCTTTCCACACCTTTGACAACAGTCGATCACACTAGCCATGATGATGAAAGTTACACCGGTTACACTTTGGATACTTGCCCGCATAGTTGCTCGATCCCTGACCATTGTTGTTGTTATTGTTGCTGTTCTGATTGTTGTTGATGAAGCTTCTTGATGAGTCAAACTTCCTGGTCTGCTGTTGTTGGTTGTTGTTGGACTTTGAGGACTTGTTAGTAGTACCCTCCCACTTTCGCTTATTATTAGATGAGCCAGATGCAGCGCCCCGTTTAGGCAAAGTACCCTGTGCCACTGCCTGGTCAGTGAGTTTGTGAGCTAGTCGAATAGCCTGCTGAATAGTGACAGGATCAGCAGCCATAACACTAGCTTAGATTTGAGGAGCTAAACCATCAATGTACTTCTTAATCCGTTTGTAAGTCGGGGTCACCATCTGAGGACATAAAGCAGCCAACTCGTGTGAACGAGTCGTATATTCCTCAATGTCAGAACCAACCATCTTAAGATTCCAAAACTCTGTTTCTAGTTTCTGGACTTCGTTTCTGGGGCAGTACTCTTCCTTCATCAGTATCTTGAAATCATCCCAAGGCATACCGTTAGCAGCATCAAGTCCTAAAGTCTGGACCTGTGAGTTCCACCATGTCAAAGCTGGTCCTTCCAATGTGCCGGAGGCGTACTTGACACGACTTCCAGCAGGACAGTTGCACATGGCGAACACTGACTCGAGCTTCTCCAGCCAGCGAAGTAGTGTGACAGCACCCTCAGAACCACTAAAAGAGTGAGGCTTACAGTCCATAAACATCTTGAAGGTACAGATAGTTGGACCTCCTTGATTCAGATTTTGGTTGTTCTGGTTCTGATTGCGTGGCCTGCTCATAAGCTGCAAGCGCGTCAGCAAAACACTCATTGATGATAGCATCCAACTCAGGTTGAGTCATGTTGATGTTTCCTCGTCCACTCGGGCGTCCAGCTCTTCTTCCAGACATGATTCTTCAATTCACAATACACAACAGTCACTATCGAATAATAATTATTGATAAAAATAAATTGTTTCATACTAGTAGGAATGAAGAATTTGTTTGCATATCAATAGTGAGGTTTTATGAGAACCGAGACCTTATGTCTCCAGGAAATGAAAATTTGTACTGATTATGACCGTTATCACCCAATAGAGTTTCCAGAATTCTCATGCACGACAAATTACAATTACGTGTGCACCCGTGATTCTAATTTGCTTTGCATGGTCACCCATGGTTCCTCCCATTCAAGATAACATACATTGTCAAGTACCGAGTGTTATCAATGATAGAGGTATCAAAGATATGTTTATTATACCAAGGGCCATATAACTAAGGCTGTACAAGGGATTCGGTTAAGATAACAACAGGGAATCAAGACGATTTGGTCTTTTCCCTATGAAGCTCTAAGCGTCTATTTGTCTAAGTCTGATCCTCTGATAGACTTCAAATCCCTTGGTTGTCCCATGTTTACTGTTCAGATTAGTGAAGATGATAGAGCATGTTGGAAGTAGAAACAAGTACAATAGAGTTGGAAAAGAATGTGAGTTGTTCTCCGTGTTTGTTGTCGTTAGGTTTGTCGTGCGTGTTAGAAAGGTTTTCCGTGTTCCAAGTGGTAAATGTTAGGTTCAAATCGTCATTGCTTCAACTCCAGGAGTGAAGAAACAAGTGTAGTAATGTTAGCATGCCGGGATGATACAGGTGACATGGATAATGTTTGATGGTTCGGATAATGTTTGATCGTTCAGTAATGTAACGTTAGCACGTCGGGAGAATGTCCGTACAACAGTCGCAATCATGTAAGAGTGTCTGTGCAATACTAGTGTTGTGTCTAAGGCTATAGTCTAGATGCAAATGCAATCCTAGTTCTCTATAACCAGTGGCTCTGATACCAATCTGCCACACCCTCAATTTCCACAAACGGGGTTTTACCGTTAGGCGTGTGACAAACCAGGATCTCAGATACGGTCATATCAAACGACACTATATGAATTTAAAAATAAACGTTTGACTTCAATCAGAGTAACATAAACGAAATAAACATCAGTGCGGAAGCGAATAAACGAAATGTAAACCAATACTGAAAGTTATAAGTGCTAAGTCAAAACAAAATATCCAATGCAAGTAAATGAGTTCGATGATGCATGTCCTGAGTGCGTTCCTTAATCGTGCATCATTAGATTAAGCATTCCTGTTACCTGAGAAAACATGCTAAAGTGTGTCAACATAAAGTTGGTGAGTTCACAGGTTTTATCACAGATAAAAATGTTTGTAACTGTTCGAATGTTTGTAACTGACCAAATAGTATAGTAATTAAAGCATATCAATAGGTAGCTAGCCTATAATCATTTTACTTAGCGTTTCGAACCGAAGCTGACTGTTTGCATGTCCTATATGTTTGTTGTTTCCCCGTCACGTCTCACCAGACAGTGACAAATATTAGGTCAATAATGCACCCGTTTGACCTCCAATCAAGCTAGCGCGACTAGCCCGGGCGGGGTTTGTCAGACCCAGTAGTACTACTCAGAATTACCTCGCTACACATTACTAACGGTTCGAGAGTGTCAGGACTGTTTGTATGTTTGCACTAACGTAACAGGCGATATCAATAATACTAAAACCATTCATAAAATATGTTTGCATGTTTTCTCCCCCAAAAGGAAAGAAAGTAAAATAGGGGCCCTGAAGACTCACCTTGATTGCACAGCAGAGATATAATATTCGAGCAAAGGTTAAGGTTTCGGTTAACCTGTGTTTCATTCCGTGTACGTAAAATTAATATTAATTATTAATCTAAGAATATAACAACTGTTCGGTTTCGCGTTCGCGTCTCGGTTACGGTGTAGGTTATCACGTATGTCAAGTCATGTATTAAGATACTCTTTATATATTTTAATTTTTACCTACTATATATCAATGCCCATTTATACATTACCAGTCATGTACGTGTTTATAACAAATATCATTCATTCACACACAAAACTCACGCACACCAACACATATCAAATATTAACTAAGCGAATCCCATGCGCCTACCAAACTCTCATGCGCCTAAACACATGCATACACATACAACACAATATGCATATAAATATTCCCACTGCCAACACCCATGTGCCTACCAAATTCTATGCATACATAATCGCATGCATATATATATATATATTTCCCGGGAGAAACATGCACCACCCATGCATTTCTATCCCCACATGCGCCTAAGCCTTAATCAACATTACTCCATGCGCCTAAGGCACATGCCACCCCCATTAATATATATGCAGAACATACATACATATATATATATATATCGCATACATACATATATTATTGTTTTGCCCCTTCCGTGCGCCTACCCAATCCCATGTTATAAGTCCCCATGCGTCCAAAACTGTCAATCCAACACACACACTCACCAAATCATGCATGCATTCATATATAATTACATACACACATATACGGCATACGCATACATATATATATACTTACATATATATCTCGCAGAAGCATAAGGATATATATACATTCACATCGCATACAAAACCACAATTCATATGCATACTCACAAACATATACATACATACGCAGACATATATATACATACTATATATATATATATATATATATATATATATATATATATATATATATATATATATCTACGCACTCACACACTATGATTACATACATCCATACGTATACACACATGTATATAATCACACGACCATCATTCTAACAACCCGAAACGAAACCGAACCAAATTGATAATAAATCGAACCGAAACGGAACGAAACGAAGTTTAGGACGAGCGTTACCGGCGAAACAAGTGAACGGCGTGACGACAGCAACCGTCGGTGGCTAACGGCGGCGATTTGTGGCTTATACGGTGGCGTACGGTGATGGTACCTTGGCGGCAGTGGATTTCACGAATGAGGGATCGACGATTTTTGGGTTTAGGGTTGTGTGCTGCGATTGTGGGGGAAGTCGTGCGGGGGGGGGGGGGGTAGTTGTTATATGATAATTTGATTTCTTTAAATAACACAATGGCCCCTCTAAATTAGTCTAATTTACAATTAGGTTAACTAACTTAGTTTAGTTAATTGTAAGTTAATTGTTAATGATAATAATAATAGTAATAATTGTAATAACAATAACACTAAAATCGATATCCTTAAATGATAATAAGGATGACTAACTAGCGATTTGTGGAGCAATGTTAAATAATGAAAACGAGATTAACCTGAAATATACGAGTGTCACATTTTCACATCGGCTTATGATTATAGGTTGAAGGTATGTAGAAATTCTAAAAAGTATATATCTGTTGAAACACACCCAACATGAATTATCAATGCTTGAAATAAATTTAAATATACATCCTCCATAGTATTACAATCTAGAGATCTTAAGCAATTGAACTTTTCAGCCTACATGCTAAGACTTGAAATTATAATTTCTAAATATCTGATTTAAATTATCATCAATTGTTCAAGGCTTTATTTTAGACTTTATATATTACTAGTGGGAGTGCCCGCGTGTTGCAGCGGGTGGACTGGTTTTTAGAAATCAAATAAAAAAGTAATCTCGAACTGAAATAGTCTATTTCAAAATTATACACTCACTAAAATCAATACGATTCAATTGGCAGCAAGTTGATGATATGACAATGCATGTGTACGAAGTATATATTATGATCAAACTGACTAAGATGCAACATTAATTTAAAACAGAACATATAGTTCGTAAGAATAGTCAAAACCATATCAAATTGAAGTGTAAAGTGACCATTTCAAAATGATTTTCTAGGGAGTAAATGCAACATAATTGAATAAATTTGCATATGTAAGGTAGTTCATTTGAGCTCAAAAGTAAAAGCACTGGAACTTACAAGTTTAGAATTTTCTAATTGAATAATAAAGAATAAAAATTTCCCTAAGATTCAATGTGCGATATTTGTGCGGAATAAAGTTTCAATATAGTAAACAACTTATCAAGAACATGTGAGGAATAAAACCACATTAATATTAGCAAGTAAACTGATTAGTCTCAAACGTATATGTTCCATCATCAATAAGTTTATAGGATAATTAATTCTTCATCTCTTTAACTTAGGTTCCACTTTCAATTTTAAAACTTACAGAACCGATCAAACCATTGATTTACTTGATGTTAGCTCATATGGTGTCCGTTTAAAGACACATAAGAGCCATGTAGCTCTGTTTTATACTATATATGTTCTAGGGTGTGGATAGGTGAAAACTGTTATCGGCCATTGCCCTATTTTATACACTAACCTTATTATAGTAAAGATGTGGACAAATTTTTTAAAGTCACACTCTTCGTCGTATATAGATTTCAGTAATATATGTTTCATCCTGGTTACTCTTTTGATGTTTGAATTTTTACACAATGTAAAATGGTAGATGTAAATGAATATCTAAGGTGTAGTGAAATTATAGTTTTGTCTTTTGCTATTCATAAGTCAATATTTAGACCCTTAATATATTTTCACTTTAGCTTCTGCAGGTTGATTTTTTCTTGCCTAAAGGTTTTGTTCTTTTATTTTGGTTGTTTTTATTCATCAACCCATTTTGTTATTGATTCATATTTGTAAAAGTCACAATGAGCCTTAATAGTGATCCTAGAACTGGAGTTTGTTTCATGATATTGGCAATGGATATTACAAATGATAATGTTTTGTGCAACTCAGATTCATGCAAACTGCTAATCTGTTAGTGTGTGCATTGTTCATGTATAAGAATTATGTTCATTAGATCTTAAAACTTGCAATAGAAATATATCATCTCTAACATACTCGTCCACACAACCTTATGCATAAATAGCCATAGCCTATATTCTACTTGGATATATGAAACACTGGAGAAAAACTATCTAAAGTGTTATAGAGAGCTTGTCCAGAACATCATACTATCATAATTATGGTTATAGAGCATAGAAAGTTGGTCTATAAGTAGTCATAAATAGTTTTCATATATGTTAAAATATTACCTATAGACCGCTCTCTATTGAGAAAAGAAAAGAAAATGTAGGCAAAACTACTTCAGCTTTTATGTCAAGCAGGTGTGTATGGATTGAAACGGCTGTGATCCTATGAACCAACAAGTCCTTTGATAGAAAATATGACCTTTAGGCTTTAGTTATATGTAATCTGCTATGTGCACTTACAGAAACAATGTTATTACAAAAACTTAATCCGACTTTATAATGAAGCGAGTTAGGAGATTTTATGTTAACTTTCAGCACTTGTTGACACATCAGTCAAATATGTATTAACCAAACAACAGATAGATAACAAGCAAATATGCCTATTAAAATCTCATTTAAACAATAGTAGACTTGTCATGTTGGAGATCGATAATGAGGATGCGCTTCAAAATAATTCATGTTTAGGCAATTGATGATTGATGTTTTTTCAACCCATATTCCTATTTTCCTTTTTGGTAGGACGGTACTAAATGTACTTCATTTTATGTATGCTTGCTCTCAAAATCACCAGAGAATAACCTTTTGGTTATGGATATCAAACGATATTGCTTTCTTTTTGGACTGATTCAAGTAATGTTCTTGATTTTATGATGCTATTGGTGATGTTTCTGTGAATATGATTGGTCTTATACAAGTGTTCTATTAAGTTCAAATGTTTCTAAGAAACTATGTTTGGCTCTATTCTACTTGTTGCCATTGTTGCCTTAAATTAAAAGAATTATATACAGACAGACTATTGGAATTTGGGAGGGTTATGGATTAGATGTTCACCTATTAATGTTTTAAAATATTTTAATTATTGTTGTCACTAAACTTTAAAATACCTATTAATGTCCAATATTTCACAACATTAAGGCAAAACAAGAGTCCTATAAATTAAAATTACTATATGTATAGATCAGAAATTACTTATGCATACCCAAATTATATGGGTTTCAATTACTCTGAAACTAAATTGAAGAAGTAAGAATGAATTAGAACCCTATATAGCATAAAATGTAGACATAGATTGTGATATAAGAAAGTAATAACATCATTTAACAAGCTATTCAAGTCTCTACTATGTAATGTTCATAAAGTCATACTATGAAATAATGATCTGAACATAATGCACAAGTAGACATGATCAGACAATCTAAACTACTTTTAGTAATAAATAGTAAGGGTGATGCTTGTTGATTTCTGCAAATCTGATATGCAAAATGGCATCACCATTACATTAATAACAAACTCTAATCAGCAGATTAGCGGTTATTATATTCGTTGCTACAAAGTTTATTTTATCATAAAAGAAAATGAAACCATGTACATCTTGCTTAGAGTTTAGTAAATATGTTGGTAAAAACTTTCAAAGTTTAAAGTAATGTGTTGATAAATCTCTCAATATGGGCAATCTGAAACAGTAGGATTATTTTTAATCAAAAGAAATGTGACATTCATTTTGTAACCTTTCAAACTATGAAATGATAGGTTGGCTAGTTTCTACATGGAAATTTATAAACATTCTTATAAATAAGACTGGATGAATCTATGTTTGGGAATGGGTACTTTTGTATAAGTAATTCAAATGGGTCATTGTGGATAGGGTAACTATTATTACACAATAGAGTAAAAAAATGGCAATAAGATTCTAACAATATAAGAATTTTATGTGTATAAGATTTTAACTTATAATTGGGAGCTTTAGAAATTTACAAGTTAAAATTCATAAAGAAATAAACAGTATGATCAACTGTAATAATAATCATGCTCTAAGAACAATAAAATTGGCATGCAATTTTAAATGGGTTGTTACCTTAGAAAGGAGAAACCAAGTAGTGACTGTGACTCGGTGTTGTATTGAATGAACCGACACTACATGAAAAACAACAAATGACATGCTTAAACATAAATGACAGTGAGGAATAACAGAGGAGAATAGTAGATTCCATATTGGTACCTGATAGTATCGAGACCCAATCGCATCTAGTTATTCTGATTTGCATCACGGAGCTGCTACACAAGCAATTGAATAGCGGTTTCAATGGCACCATACACCAGGCTGCGTTGAATCGTTTTGATTGAATGTGTAAAAACAGCAAAGCAATTAAAATAGACAAAACTTCTTTACCTTAGAAAACAGAATCTCGATCGTTAAATCAACAAAATCCGTGTGCACAATCAGAGCCAATCACACCACTACCAGCAAATTATATGAAAAAGAGTCAAAATCAAGAAATTGGATCAAGACAAAGAAACATAAGACAGAGATCGAAACAAATGTAAGAGTGAATCAAAATGTCACACCTTGAAATCGATAGTAATGGTCAGCCGCTGGTGAACTCCAAGGGTGGACCGCCGGTGAACTTCGTATCGATTGGTGTACATATAGATGTGGGTACCGAGAAAGCCTTATTGTTTCTTGCATTGAAGACCCAATAGTGAATGCCATTGAATTCGGGATAGGGGAAACGCCGGAGGTCTCCCTACAGGTGCCTCAATCAAGAGTAACGACAGGTGGGATCGAAGGTGAGGGGTAAAGGAAGGGCAGCCAAAACAACAATCAATGCACTTCAATGTGCGACAACGGAAGTCCGCCGGTCCCTCTACCGGCGACTCATCGGTGGTAAGGGCTCAATCGGTGGTAACGGTGAAGAAGGTCGCCTAAAGAGGCGCGTATTACGGAAGATGTAAAATTACAAATGTGGACATCCAATATGTATTATATAGTATTAGAGATTAGCCATCTGTCAACCATGTACATATTTGCAACTTTTTCCACCTATTACAACTATTTGTTTGCAACCTCTTTTTTGTTTTTTCTACAGTTTCTTAAAATCTAAAGTTTCACTCTTCGCATTCCCATACCTTCTTCCTACAATCGTCCTACCCTTTCATCATTTAATTTTCTTTGTTGTTTGTAGCACAGGTACTTCATAGTTTCAGAAAATTAAGGATCTTGACAAAAGCTCTGTAATTGCTTGAAATTAGAGGAAAAATATGTCCTCATCAGACATTGCTGGAATCTTAGATCAATCGAAGGAGCTTGATCGTTTAAGGAAAGATCAAGAGGAGATACTCCTTGAAATTAACAAGATGCACAAAAAGCTACAATCAAGTGAGTCTTATGCCCACTTTTCAACTTAATTACACCGTTTAACTTTCCTATTCTTGTTGTATTATTAGTGTTTTGGATTCTTGGATTTCTGATATTAGACATTTAAAGGTGTGCACTAATAGGTTTTCATTTTCTAATTAGGTTCCTTAGGGTTTTGAAATCCATAAAGTATATATATTTAATTTTGTTTGTTAGAGATGTCGAAAAATTTCTAAATTCTTGATGTGGCATGTGCGAAGCCAACAAGATTTGCCCTATCTTGTCATAATTAGAGGTGTTTAAATGTGAACAAAATAGTGTAATTACATGAAAGTTGGTGCTAATAGCAAAAAGAAATAAATTTGTTTGTGATTGATTAAATTGCAAGCCTCATTACTAGAGTTTGTAAGACACATTTAATGGAGGAACAGGTAAGTGGTAACCTTCTTGAGTTGGAAAATATGGCACCATGTAAAACTCCACTCGAAAGTCTAAATATGTAGTTAAATTAGGGTCTGAGATATTTGGGTTGTACTTGCAGCTATTTGCAATTTTCAATTTGGAGTTTCCAAGTTCGTAAGATTATTTTTTATTTTAAGGCAGTTTGTTATAATTAGCAAGATAATTGTGTATACTGTTGCTCATTTGAATGAATGCTAAATATTGACTAGTGTTAAGTCATAAAACTAAATTAACATTTGATTCAAGTACTGTTGACCATACAATAAGAAGTATGCGATTCTCTTGTCTGATGCATTCCAATATTATCGTCCTTGTTCCTAGTAAAGCTCCTTTTTTGTTTCACAACATAATGCAAACCTTCTCAGTTACCATATATTTGATTTGCTTGAACTACATCTATCAAAATTCCTAAAGTAGGTTCTGGAAATTTTTTTCTTTCAAAGATGCATGAATCTGGTAGTTTAGAGTATCATTGCTCTGAATAAGACCAGACATATCAGCTGTCTTTAATTTTATCGAGGTTAAGGTTGTTGCTCCTACAAAAACTGCATTTTGCTACACGGCAAATTGGATTTTAATAATCCAAACTATTACTCATTGACTGATAATAATCCATACTATTAATTTGGCTGGTAACACTCCCAACTTTCACATTTCTTATCGACAACAGTCCCAGTGACAAAATTATTAAATATATACACTCGATTTGAATTTATTTTAAGCTCCATTTAGATTGTATGTTTTTTTAGTTTCTTTCATAATCATTATTGTGAATGAAATCGAGTGCAAATCAAACATAAATATTTAATAATTATGTTACTAGGAGTGTTGTGGGTGATAAAAGTGAAAGTTGGGGATATCACCGGCCAATAACCAATAGTTTGGATTATTAAAATTTAATTTGCTTTTGCTACACACTCCATTGTCTTGTAGCTCTTTTGGTATGTCCAAATGATAGACAAGCATGATTAAGGGAAGCATAATGAATTTATATAGTAATAATTACCAACTTTGTTATGCTTAGTGGGTTGTACTATATGCTTAATAGATTGTACCCATCTTTGTCTTTTCTATTAACTTTAACTTTTTCTTTTAACTTACTACTTTTACATCTTTCACAATTTAACTCTAATATTTTTTTATTTTCAACTTTGATACCCCATACTTTTCATATTTTTACAATTTTTTTTGTTTTATGTTTCCATCTAAATTTTGCTGAGTAACACACCGCAGCTCGTGTGTGTGATGCAACATTTTTTACCCTTATTTTTTTCCTGTTTAACGACCCTGACGTAACGCGCTGCTTCTACATCGACTTATTGTTTTTATATTTTACGTTTCGCTTACGTGGTTCAACTTTTTTACGCCTACTTTTAGTTTGATTTTATTTTCTTCATTTTTATTCTTTTATAATACGAGCTTTTCCGGTGTAGGTGGCCACATGTGGTGGTGTGCCATTGATGTTACTTGACACGGTTTTACTCCCCCTCTGCAACGCGGGGGGCTTAATACTAGTTTTTTTTAAAATGTATCATATGCTTAATAATTGCATGCATCTTGGTTCATTTGTACTTTGACAATAGATGGTGAAGATCGTGTTAATCCATATATCTAAATCCAGCTTCTCACAAACATGATTAAGGGAGGCATTATGGTTGTCTGATTTCTGTTGTAAATTGTAATGTTCATAAACTCTTTTAAAGAATATTGTATCTGTATTCCTTGTTCTTGGTTAAATAATATATTTTAATTGTAATTGTCTTACTCATGAAGCTCCTGAGGTGGTGGAGAAACCCGGTGATAATTCTCTTTCAAGACTTAAGATGCTTTACATTCAAGCTAAAGAACTTTCAGAAAGTGAAGTAGCGTATGTCTATTTAAACAGTTCTTTCCATTATTATAATTTTTTCAGCAGCAATTCATACCTACCTTTTTTAAAATACATGCGTGCAGTATTTCCAGTCAGTTGTTAAGTCAGTTAGATGCTCTGATACCTTCTGGACCTCTTGGGCAACAAAGAAGAAGGATGGGGGTATAATGCATGATAAACATCTTTTCTTAGCTTCTTTTCTTTATTTAATATATACGTTATTTATCACAACTGTCAGCATGATAATCATATTCCATGCTATAAGATCTTATTGATCAGAATAATCATCCTTGAAAATGTACCTTATATCTGTATATTTTAAATCAAAGGCTTTATGAGGTTTTCTGTACTGCAGAAGGTAATGAACAGAAGAAGAAAAGAATGAAAGCTGATTCAGATGTACCAAGGCTTTCTCCTTCTCTTCGTAACCACCTTGATCATCTTGCAAACTTAAAGGGGGAACAAGTATTTATCACACCGTTCACAATTCATCTTTTTTTTTTAACTATTGCACATAATTATGCTGGAATGTAAGATGAATGCAACATAATAACATGTAGATATAACATTTTCAGGTTGCTGCTAGGGTCACACAGGAGGATGCTGACAAATATGAGTGGTTCATTGTCAAAGTAATTCACTTTGATAGGGATACACGAGAGTAAGTGCATTTCAGTTTCAATTCGAAATCATATCTATGCTATTTGTTGATACATTGGAGTATCTGTTGATTATGGAATTTTCTGTGTGCTACCATAGTATAATGGAATTGGTTAATCTGTTAATTATATCTTCTGTTTACACATTAGTAACACTTCAAGTTATAAAATTGTATGTTAGGCACCCTGCACGTTGGCTTGTTTGATAGTGATCTGTTTGTGTTCTTATATGAAACAAACCATACAGAACATATATGATTTCATTGACTGATGGCAGCTTCAAACACCTTTTATATATGAGCGCATATATGCTAATTTATTATGTGAACTTTTATCCTCTATAGTATTTGTTTATATGATTTGTGACATCAAGCAGATTTGAAGTTCTTGATGAGGAACCAGGTGACGATGAAGAACCAGCTAGCCAGAGGTATTGGCTGTTATGATTAAATGCCCTAAATTAGCGTTAGCATTAGTGGGGGAAGTTTTAAGCAGTTCATCTAAAAATAATTTACTTGGTGTTTCTTTACTTTTAAGGGGTCAAATGGGCAAAATTAGGATATTAAGCTAAAAAGGAAACTATATATGGGTCAAAAGGTTAAAGTTGCCCAAAATGTATTCAGGTGCATATGTAATCATACTTAATACATTAGTTAGTTGGTTCTTTTTTAAAGGATCAAAAAGGGCATGGCAGGGCAACCAACCTGGCCCGTTTTTAATTCCGTGCAAACGTAGTTTGGTCATTGTAGCTGTAGTTCACTTTTGATTATGAAAGTTCAAATTTGAACCTTTTGAAATTAAAGATTACATTGATATTTCTGATTTTAGACATTGTTTTTCTTGATGCTATTAGAAAATACAAGCTGCCAATGTCAGATATTATACCTTTCCCGAAGCGAAATGATCCATCTACTGCTCAAGATTTCCCACCTGGAAAACAAGTTTTGGCAGTTTATCCTGGAACGACTGCTCTGTATAAAGCAACCGTTGTGAATACTCGCAAGGTATATTTATTCCATAAAACTTTTTGTATTGATAATCTAATATTTGAGTTTTATTTATGATGCCAATGGCATGTAACAAATGTTTTTCATCTGTCTTTTTTTTCCTGGACCCAATGCATTTCATCCACAGAGGAAAACTGACGAGTAAGTTTAAACTTATAATTTAATCTTTCCTATAAACTTGTAACATTTGACTTGGCCGACATGAGATGCCAATTTCGACCAATCTATATAAATTGATCAATTTGGGTTGTGTTTTTTTTATCTCACGTGTCAAACCAAAAAGGGGAATGGGTCAAATGGGTTGAAAGTCATACAAAGTTTAGTTTATATTACATACTACCTCCTAAATCGTGTTATTTAAAAGATTTGCTGTTATGTAATAATACGTAAGGCGCTGTTATTGTAAAATCGAAAATTGTACAAAATGGTGCTTACAAGTTACAACCCAACCTAACCGTACCAATAAGTGACCTGCTTTGACCCATAGCCGACCAACCCACTCATCTTCCCCCCTCTAGCAAATAATACCAAGTGGAATGTTTTATCTGATATTTAAGATATATTTCAATAAAGAGTTAAAGACCTTCAAGTTGATCTTATGGATCCTGATGTTTAGTTTACTTGTAAGGATGATGAGGAGCAAAAAGATTATAAGTCAGTCATTCCAAACATGTAAATGAGTCTTAATTTTGTTTTATTTTTTGGCAGTTACGTTCTTGAATTTGACGATGACGAGGAAGATGGATCTTTGCCTCAGAGGCATGTGCCCTTCCACAAGGTAGTTACCCTTCCTGAAGGGCATCGGCAGTGAATTTAAACTCAAAGTTATCATACCGCCCCGTTGTATTTAAACTCTTTTCTTGTGTGTTTTGTAATATAAACTAAAACCAAACTGGCTTCATTTCTTTCTTTATGTTCTCAACAAATGAAATGAAGCTGTATTAGGTTAATATCATTAATTTAAAAAGAATAGAGAACAAGTTTTTCTTCAGTTTACATTTGAACCATTGCAGTCAGTTTACAAATGAAATGAAGCTGTATTAGGTTAATATCTGTTGTAATACTTTCTGTAAAACAACTTAATTGCAGACGTCATGATATTTGTGTTTGACTTTGTTTCTACCTAAGTTTTTGTTGTGTAAAAATAAGTAATGAGATTATCAGAAGCTCTTAATTAATGTTTGATTAAGAGGTTCAATTTGAGGTCTTGTTAAGAGTTTAGTTATTTTAATTCAATCAAGTTAAGCCATATTCAAGCTCTAATGACTCTTAAACGACTTGTACACTTATCAGTTTATACTTGTCATTTTATTAATAAACGGTTAGAATAAGCTTATTCAAACTTTGTAGTGGAGCGTGATAGGCGGCGTGTGAAACTTATCTTACCCATATCCCCCCCCCCCCCCCCCCCCCCACAAGGGTTATTTCTTAGTGATAGGGTCTTCGTGAGAAGCCTCAATGGCATGCGTGTACAAATCTAACAGTTGAAGATTAATCATGTATCGTTGGACCACCCAAAATTAACCGTTGGAGATTGTCTAACTAAAAAAAGTTAACATTTTTCCGCACTATACATATTAAACTAGGTGTGATGCCCGACGTCTTGAAAACCGAGTCTCAGACAATCTATCATTACAGCCATAAGTTAATTGCGTACTGATTAAACCGAGATTGTCTTAGACCCGTCAGCACACATCATGTTAATAAAGCAAGTTAAAAGACAAAGCTAAGAATCTCAAAAAAATTTGGGTTACCATGGCTGCAACATAGGTTGCAAGTGCAGAACACCCCACTTGCCGTCACCATGTATGCCACGCCAATCAACCACCTCAGCCATTGTCATCATAGCATAGTTACAACAAATGGGTTTCAGAATCATAATCGACTCAGTAACTTTTAGAAGCAACGAATGGACACTGTCATCAAGGTACCATAGCCACATCATCAAGATGAGGTTATGAAAGGAAGCACACTTTCCAAGACAAATCAAAGCCGTAGATGTAAAATGGATGGCCACAATTTCCCATTTTACTATTCATCACGTTGGTTTTTTCATAGTAACTAGTGTTAATATGCAGACGCGCGTTGCGCGTCTTGAAAACGCTGTAAATCGATACTCTGTAAACTATCTAAGACAGCAAGATCACACCGAGAGGACCACGTCGACCACAAAATGTCGGTAACACCACAGTTTGAGACTATTAAAATCAACAATTTTCCACTTTAATGTCGGGCTCAGAGTGTGTAAAGAAATGACTCCATCATGGCCGGAGGGCAAGTTGCAGGCAATAACCTGCCATCCTACACCCCTTCCAGGGCTAGACAATGTCCTCAATCAATTTTTACTCAGACCCATCAACTTATCACAGCCCATTAGAATGAAATTAAAAGATGATACCTGAATCTGTAGCAAGATCCCATACTTCCGTAACTGATTCAATTGCACGTTCCTGAGGTAGGCAATTTCACAATTATTGGAATTAAATAAGTTTTTGTAATCCTTTTTTACAAAATCATGTTTGAAAAGAGTTAAAATGTTAGGATAAAAAGTATTTCAGGTCAACATGACCCGTTTCAATCCACACCAAAAGTTACTTCTCTTGACCCATTACCCAACACGTTAATATGAAAAGAAGCTGATACAGATCACTGTTTGCAGACCTTTCCCTGCTAGCAAGCAAGAATCTAAGGATGCTTGGATCTGCATCATTTACATAATCTTCATCATCAATTTTTTCACCTTCTTTTTCAACAATTTCCTTGCATTTCATAATGAGTTCTTCAAACGGTTTCTCTAATCACAGTAACTGCTTGTTCGGCTTTTATTTGCCTTGGTATAATCTTACATAAAGCACTTATCTGCACAAAATGTAATCAGCCAACATTTATCTTTAGTCTTTACTTTTTCTTAACACCTGCCATTGGAAAAGCAAGTGGTTAAAGTTTGACTAATGAGGCCAAACCTACTACTTTCTGAATAAGAACAAAAGCACATCCAAACACTATTTGCTCTAACCCACTTTATAACAGATGATTATCACATAATGAATTTATGATCATTCAAAACCACATAATCACTTTCGGTAAACACATCAAATTATCAAAACGCTCCCTTAGTCTGAGCTCAAAAGTCTAATAACATCTATTTTAAAAATGTATGAAAAAGGGTAGTATTAAAACCTGCCTTCCAATATGGTAACAGATCAGTTGAACGGGCTTCAGCTTCTTTCAATGCAGTATAAATAGAATCAATCACAGGACTATCAGCAGTAAGTGAATAAAAATTGTAATTAAATACTGCTAGACCAATAACATCAAAAGTTAACTAAGAAAACTGTTTCTCCATGTTAACAGCCGTGTCATTGCTCGCGTACGATTTGAGGTTTTTGACAAGTCTCTCAGAGCATTTGCAAAAAAACTCGAACAACTATTACTGATAAGTACTTGTGAAGTGATGGAACGACAACCCTGCGCCTCACCTATTGAAGCTTCTCAGCATATTGTTTATACAAATCATTCCTTTCCGACTGCCGATACGGGCCATAATCACCACCAACTCCAGGGCCTATATAATCAAAACCCACAAAGTTTCAAACAGATTCAACATCGTTTTAACCAATTCCATGGCCTATATAATCAAAATCAACTGAGTTTTAAACATATTCAATATGTTGAACCAATTCAGTGCCTATATATAATCAAAATTGACATTGTGAACCAATTCAATATGGTTTAAACCAATTCCAGGGCCTATATAATCAAAATCCAGAGTTTGAACATATTTAATATCTTTTGAACCCAATTCAGTGCCTATATAATCAAAATCCACAGGTTTTGAGCAAATTCAACATCTTTGAACCAATTCCATAGTCTATAATATATAATCAAAATCGACAGAATTTTGAACAAATTCAATATCTTTTGCATCAATTCCAGAGCCTATTTAACCAAAATCAACTGAGTTTTGAACAAATTCAACATTCTTTGAACCAGTTCCATGGCCTATATAATCAAAATCAATTAACTTTTGAACAATTCAACATCTTTTGAACCAGTTCCATGGCCTATATAATCAAAATCAACAAACTTTTGAAAAAATCAACATCTTTTAAGCCTATATAATCAAAATCGACAGAATTTCAAATCAATTCAACATCAAAATCAATTGCAACCTTCATCCCAGGTAAGACCAAGCCAAGAAAGGTCTCGCAACACAGCTTCCTCCGACTCCTTCGTTGATCTCTCCAAATCAGTGTCCTCTATCTGCAGAATAAACTTGCCCCCTTTAGACCTGTGTCAAATCAACGTTACAAAAGCAACAAATTCCCATATCAAACTGATTAAAAAAATCGAAAATTTAACCTAACCTAGCGTAAAGGTAGTTGAACAGAGCAGTTCTAGCCCCACCCACATGAAGATAACCGGTGGGCGACGGAGCAAATCGCACGCGAACTTTCCCCTCATTGACACCATTGCTATCGTCAGAAACCGATGCAGAAATCGCAAACGTTCGCTTTGGAACAAAGGAGATGCTGATAAAATTGCTGGTGGTTTTGTTGGTTTGTAGTGAAGGACGAAGAAACCTAGTTGGTGGGAAGATTTCGGGGATGAAAACCCGTGTGCTGCAGCTGACGCCGGTGCTGATTCCGGCGAGAGTCGCCATTTTCATCATCTACAGATGATTAGCAGGTGTGGGTGTATGAAGATAAAGATTGTTCTTGAAGGGTGTTAGAGGTTACGATTGATGGTGGATTTTGATCGGTGGTGGGAGTGGGGGTGTGGTGAATGATACGAAGAAAAGGAAGGAGGAAGAAGTGGAAGGGGCACTGTTAAACTATTCATCACAGTTACTATTCATCACTTGCTTTTTTCATAGTAGGTAATTACTATTCATCACGTTGGTTTTTTCATAGTAAGTAGTTAGATAACCACCGGCGCGTTGCGCCTTTTGCCTCACAGTATTGATAATAAGGCTCAGAATGTGTGCCACGTTATGGCTGCAAATTGTCATTTGCCACGCCAAAACAACAAAGTCACGCCTACCCATTTCTATCATCATCGCCTTATCAAAGAAAGTCAATTATCATCGCCTTGTCAAGTAAAAGAGCCCCAGCTCAGTCTCAGATGAGCTAAGCTCACCAAACTTTAGCTTTGTCTCAAAAGAGCTAGATCTATCACAATCGCACCGCAACTCCAAACACCCAAATAAAACGAAACCCTGACGCCCATCACAAAGGAAGCCGAGACCTCAACACTCAGAAGTAGTAAACCACATAAAACAGAAAAACAAAATGGATGACAACCTGCGCCGATGAGTCTATGCCTTTGGCAAAAACGGGGCTACCTTACACCTCACACCGATAGTGATGGAGACGACCCACGAAAGGTCACGGTATCGGTAGCCACTCCTAAAACCTTAAAATAAATAGAGAGGAGAGTAAATACAAAGAAAGATGTTATGTGAACAAAAAATTCATTAAACGAAGACCTGCAATATAGATCCTCAAAACAACTAAATGAAAACCTGCTAACAAAAGAGAAAACATCATATACATTCACACCATACAACTTACAGTATAGACCCTTGAAACAACTAAGAACTAAAAGCCAAAAACCTAAGACTTGCAGACCCAAGAATGTCCAACAGAAACTAAACATAAAACTTTCACCAAAAAAATTCAAAATCCCCAATGCAGGCCTAAAAACATGATATACACAACACCTAAACAAAATGCTAGGAACGCCAGTCATCATAACAAACACAGAGAAATGCCAACATCGCACAACCCAATCAACCTCACGAAACTACCAAACGCAAAGCCCAAACACCATCCCTATAATCCAACCCCAGCCTATCGTCATCTCTCAACCATAAGAAGAGAAAAAACCCACATGCAACACACAACAACAAACACTAAATCCCCTGGAGCACATATACAGAGAGGATCAACATAAGTAAAAGAGGAGAAGTGAAGAACAAACCCGTTCATCGGAGGAACGGCCGGTCAGATTATGACCACTCTGGTCGGAACTACCTCCGCTAGATCTACAGCCAGACACCACTCACCAAGAGTCGGTGGTTGCCATGACCACTCTCAGACCTTCGCGAAGATATGTTGCTGGCATAATTACACCGACCAAAAAAAACCCTAAAAAATCAAACCTACCAAAGCTCCGACGAGATCTACAGCCCGCTCGCTACCCACCAACAATCGATGGTGATTGGCATAAGAGAAAGATGAAAGGCGGTGATACCTTGCCACCACAAACAACAACGTGGATACGCCGACAGATGCCACAAAGGCGTTCGTTACAGACCACCGGCGGCGGTCATGTCGGAGTAATCAAGACCACCGTTTCTCACGTGGCAATGACGGTGCTAGCGGCGGTGTTACAGGCCGTGGCCGTGCAGCGAGTGTGGTGAACGGAAAGATGTCAACAGGCGGTGCAGATCGGAGGAGCACCCCAATCTTTCCTGCTTTAACACATGGGGGGGGGCAAATGCAAAAGACATAAAACATATGTGACAAAAGTAAAAACCTTTGAAACCCAACTATTCCTCAAACTTGGTTTTTTCATATATAGAGGAATTTAACACATGGGGGGCGGGGGCAAAGGCAAAAGACATAAAAATATGTGACAAAAGTAAAAACCCTTGAAATCCAACTATTCCTCAAACTTGGTTTTTTCATATATAGAGTAATTTACCCTATACATGTATTGTAAAATCATTCTCTTCTGTCTAAAAACACTTGTACTACATACAAAAGTTGCAATTGAAAAATATGGATTGTAATAATTATATTTGCTATTTAAAAGTATTTAATATCAAATTTTATTTTTGATGTTTACTTACTAATTTATATGTTTTTTTTATATTTACAGTATTCAATTCATACATATTATGTGAAAAAAATAATAAAAAGAAATTAATAAACACTAATGAAGTAATTATTAAAATTTGAGTGTTAGTTATCGTTAGGGTTTGATTTACGTAATGTGTTGTGGTTCCCCTCTTCTCATTCCAAATATATATAGTTACAAATTACATAATAAGTCCTTTGATAATACTCAATAATACAATCAAGTAACCTAGTCTAATATACCCCCGCAGTCTAAGGTGGAGTGTTACGGAGACTTAGACTGTAACGAAACTCTTCAAATAAAATCCTGGGTACTCCTTTTATGAAAATGCCTAAAAATTGTGACGAGTTGGAACATGGAGAACCCGGACTTGACCACGCTGAACTTTTTCACGAACGAAGTGAATGTCAACTTCATATGCTTTGTGCGTTGATGATACACCGGGTTACCTGAAAGGTAGACGGCACTAAGATTATCACTGTATACCAAAGAGGTGCGCTGAGGTGGAGCCCGTAACTCTAGAAGTAAGTTGCACAACTAACAAACCTCTGCAATAACATTTGCAACACCCCTGTATTCGGCCTCTGTACATGAATGAGAAACGATCGACTACCGTTTGGAGGACCATGAAATGAGATTGTCGCCCAAATAAACACAATAACCGGAGGTGGAACGTCTTGTGTCTGGACAACCGGCCCAGTCAGCATCGGTGTAAGCAACCAGAGAGGAGACAGAAGACTTGCGCATGCTTAGCCCCATATGTATAGTGCCCTTAATATACCGCAAAATTCGTTTTAGAGCTAATAAATGAGCTGTATGAGGAGCATGCATGTGCATGCATACCTGCTGAACCGCATAGGATATATCTAGCCTGGTGAAGGTGAGATACTGGAGGGCACCGGCCAGACTACGGTACGTGGTTAGGTCAACAAGTAAGTCACCAGAATCAGAACTTAGTTTACCTGCGGTGTCCACAGGTGTGCGTATAGAATCACACGTGTTCATCTTGGCCTTGTCAAGAATAGTCTGGGCATACCTGGACTGGGATAAAAATAAGCCATCCTGGAGGTGAGTGATAGAGATCCCTAAAAAATAACTCAGATGTCCCAAATCTTTCATTGCGAACTCAGAAGAAAGACGTTGCATAAGATGTTGACGAAGGGCATGAGAGGAGGTATCATGATGATATCGTCAACATAAAGAAGTATGTAAGCAATATCGGGGCCATGATGGTATATAAATAGTGAGTGATCACAATAAATCCCAAATGAGTGACATAATCTGTGAACCGTTGGTACCAGGCACGTGGTGCCTGTTTGAGGCCATATAGGGATTTCCGTAGTCGACAAACATGGTTTGGATTCTAAGGATGTCGAAACCCTAGTGGCTGATGCATGAATACAGTCTCGTGTAAATGCCCATGTAAGAAGGCTTTTTAGATATGTAATTGATTAATATGCCACCTATGATGTAATGCTAGGGAAAGAACAGTCCGGATGGTATCCGGTTTAACAACCGGACTAAAAGTCTCATCACGATCAATACCAACTTGTTGTGAGCGACCGTCACCGACTAATCGAGCCTTATATCATTCCAAAGACCCGTCTGATTTCAGTTTGTGTTTAAAGATCCACATGCACCGAATGATATTCATTATGGCTCACGTGGTACTAACTCCCATGTCTTATTATAATAAGGGCACTAAACTCTTCATGTATGGCACGAGTCCAAACAGAACTTGATAGGGCTTCCGAGGGGTTCCGTGGGATGGGTTCAAGTGTGGTGGTGGTGTGGAGGTTAAACTGTATTTTAGGTTTGAGGTTGCCAGTCATGCTACGAGTTTGCATGGTGCGTGGTGGTGGTGGGGAAGGTGGTGGCGGGGGAGGTGGTGGGGATGCTGGTGGTGGTGAGGGTGGTGGTTGTGGTGGTGTGTGTTGGTTTTGGTGGGTAGGTGTGGTGGTGGATCTGCGGCTGTATGTTTTGGTGATGGGGTGGGCTGACGATGGATTAGGTGGTATGGGTGATGTAGGTAGTGTAGGTGGTGTAGTGGTGGTGGAAGATGGTGTGGTGGTTGGTGGTGTAGTGGTGTAGTGGTGGTGGTAGATGGTGTGGTTATTTGTTGGTGCCAAAAAGATAGGTGATGAACATGATCCGAATGGTCTTGATGATGAAGAAATTCATAGGATGGAACGGGAGAGGAAGAGCTAAATGGAAAAACGGACTCATCGAAGACAACATGCATGGAAAACACAATCTTTTTGGTGTTCATGTCATAGCATTTGTATCCCTGATGGTTGGATGGATACCCTAAGAAACACAAGGTGAGGAGCGATTTTAGAGTTTATTAATGGATGTAGAGGGAAGAAGGGGATAACATAAACACCCGAAAACACGAAGTGTGAATAAGTCGGATGCTTGTTGTAAAGAAGATGAGTTGGTGTATGGTTGTTTTTGGTTTTAGAAGGTAGAATGTTCAAAATATAAGTGGCCATTTCAAGGGCATGATACCAGAAAGAGGAGGGAAAGGAAGTGTAACGCTCGGATATTTTCTTTGAAGCCGACGATAGAAGAAAAAGAAATAAAGTCTAAAGTCGGGGGAACAAACTCGCCAACGTGAGAAAGTCGGGTAAGTGGGGGTATTTAAAGGGAGAGGGCAGCCCTTACCCTCTCTCCACACCCACATTTCAGCCAAAAGAGAGAAAGAAGAGAGAAAAGGGAGAAGAGAAGAAGAAAGCTTGGTTCGAGCGAGTTCGAGTGTGTAAAATCGCCGTGTAGTGGGTCTAAACGAAGCTCTTCTTCTTCTTGTCGTTTGTGTGAGTTCTAGGACCCCTATTTTACTCATTTTCAACTGATTGGGGCTGGAACACATAGTAAACCCGTTTTGTATGTTGTGTGTTTGACCCATTTGGGTGTGTTTGCGTGTGATGCGTTTGGAGTATGTTATCGGGCTTGTGTGTGCTTGAATGGTGTTGTAGTATGCATTCCTAAGGTTTAGGATGGTTGATTTGGGCTTAGAATGGGTTTGGATGAGTTTGGAGGTCGAAAATGGCAGATTGGGTTCGGGATGAACTTCATTCTGCATCAGTTAGGGCTAAGCGACCGACTGGAGGCCATACGGCCGAATGGAGTGCGATTGAAGTTCATTCGCACAATTGAAGCTCAGTCGCACGACTGGAGGGCCAGTCACATGGGGAGTCATGCGACTCAGAACCCAGTCGTATAGGTACTCATCCGCATTAAGTCCATCCGCATGAGGTACATTCGCATAGTGTTCAACCACATGAGGTCCATTCGCACGATTGGGTGTTCATTCGCATTGGTGTTCAACCGTATTGGCCCATTCGCATGATGTTCAGTCGCATGGAGGCCATGCGACTGACGGGTGCCCATACGCCCAAATAGGGTTGTTGTACCCGAGGAGGAACATAGTTAAAGTACTGACTTTCGGGGGAAGTGCAGATGTAAGTTTTGACATGGTAGTTCCCGTAAATACATGTAAGATGACCATTGAGGTCTTAGAGGGTAGATTGGGCATGATGATGTTGCTTGTTTATGCATGATGTATGTTATGAATGTATGATGATGCCATGTATGATGGTGCTATCTGTGTATGATGATGTTCCTTATTATAGTGTATGTTTATCTTTCCCGTGACTTTACGTGTTATGTTAAAGAATAAAAAGAAAGTATTATGTAACGTAAGTGAAAGATAATGAAAGAGTAACATGATAAATGAATGCATTCATTAATAAAGAATGAGAGTAAGAAAGACTTGCAAGCAAATATAGGAGGTGAGCGACTTGTTGTCGCAATAGAATCGAAATGGAATCCTTGTCTTTCGACCTTAGTAATCGTGGCTGTGTGCCACGAAGAGGGTAAAGCTTGACACTGTGATTGACCATTTGTATAGAACCATTGCTGCATATCCTAGGTACTGTGGCCAGGAGGTGCGGAGCACCGTTATAGAAGGTCTATGATAGGCCTAGGTCCAGTACCACAAAACAGAAGGGTATTGCACATGGCAATGGTACACCTAAACTCTACCTTAGGTACTGTGGCCAGGAGGTGCGTGCACCGTTATAGAAGGTCTATGATAGGCCTAGGTCCAGTACCACAAAGCAGAAGGGTAAGGTTTATGGGTGATGGAAAGAAAAGAGCTAATGATGAAAGAGTAAGAATGACAAGAAAGTACGATGAATGAACGAAAGTTAAAGAATGAACAATGAAAGTAATGAACGGATGAAATGTAATAACAAAGTACAAAACGGATCCTCGTCACTCGACCTCCGTAATCATGGCTGCGTGCCATGAAGAGAGTAAAGCTTGACAGGATCTGGATAGAAGTAAAAGATAATGAATAATGAAGATAATAATGATATTATCTATGTGTACGTATGATGTATGATTGCGTGAAAGTAAAGAAACGGTTTTAAAGAAAGTAAAGTATTTTATTTATAAAACTAAAACTCACTCAGCAACGCTGACTTTTTATGTGTTTCCAGTTGGCAGGTAAAGTTGCTGAGGATGGCACGGGGCGGCTACTCGGCTTATTTTGGATGGCATTCTTTTGTATAATGTTTTTGCACTGTAATACGAACAAACGATGTTTTGTAATGAATGTTGTATTCACTTTCAAAAGCATTTATATTGAAATAAAAAAGTTATCTTACTGATTCCGCTGCAATGTTTATTAAAGTTAATGAAATTATATGTTTAAGAGCGATGAATGGCCAACTGTAAGCGTCCCGGAAATAGGGCCTTACAAGTTGGTATCAGAGCCAAAGTTTAAGTGAAATGGGTAACTTTTCAAAATAAACCTTAACTTAAACTGAGAATAGGATGGAAAGGGAAGGGATGCCAATCTGAGTAGCTGCGTGCCATCAGGTATTTTCGTTAATGTTAACCGATATTTTGTGCGCATGGTATGTGGTTATGTGTTAGTTGTAGATTTAAATACTGATGTAGTCAGGACAGGTAATGCTTGGGGTATGAACAGTAAAGTAAGTGGCTAATCACAACTGGCCACTGTAATTAGGGACTTACTATACTTGACATAAACTGAGCTGTTCCCTTGAATGACCGTATTGGTGTTTGAATCTTTTAGTGTGTGATAGAGGATGACCGGTGGTAGATCATCTAAAGCCTCGCGTGGTGGGCTTGCTGCTACATCGCGGCCCAACAGAGGCAGGCCTAGAGTTGAAAAGGTGGTTCCTGAAGAACCCGAGACCCCTCATGCGGAGGGTGTAGATGAGAGCGCCAATCGAGAGCCTCGGTAAAGGAGGCCGTAGTGGAGGAGATTCATCAAGTCATGCAGATGATCTTACCGTCTGTGGTGACTGAAGTGATTAAGGCTGTACGGGAAGGAGAACGGAAAGAGAGGAACAGGTCCTCGGGAGGACGGGAGCAACCAGAGCCTGAAAGGTTCTTTCTGATGATGAAAAAGAGGAAGAATAGGAGCCTGCGCCGGAGACGGCACGAGGCTGTAACTATGGGGGTTTCAACCATGCTAGCCCCCTACTTTTGATGGTAACAACACTGCTGTTGCTGCTCACCGATGGGTGAGAGAAATGGAAGCTGTATTGAATATCAGCGAGTGCCGTGAGGACCAAAAGGTGAAGTTTGCTGCCCATTCTTTTGTGGACTCGGCTTTATGCTGGTGGGACAACATAGTCCAAGCCGAGGATAGTAGGGTTATCGGGAGGATGAAATGGTCAGAGCTGAAAAAGTTGGTGATTGAGGAGTTTTGTCCTCATCAAGAAATGACAAGGTTGAGAGGGAGTTTCTGCAACTAGAGGCGGGAACCATGACACACCAACAGTACACCACAAAGTTCAACGAAATGGCACGTCTGGTGCCGGATCAGGTGACGCCTCTGTCATGGAAGATTAAGAGGTACATTCAAGGTTTGCCAGCGGACATTCGCAGGCACATGATCGCTGCCAGACCGAGCACGTTTAGGTCGGCGGTGGACTTGGCAGGGAGGTTGTATGATGAGAGGACCGTAGTGGTGGTGGCTGAAGGTAATAGGAAGGGTGGTGGTGATCGAAACTGGAAAGGGAAAAGGTTTGGTCGGGGTGATGCCTCGACTGGTAACAAGAAGGCACGGGTGGATGACCGCCGTGTGGTCACATCGGATACGGGTATGAAGAAGTGCGGTAAGTGTGGGAGAGAGCACAGTGGGGAATGTAGACTAGTTTTGAACGTCTGCTTCAGATGTGGGAAGCCGGGCCATATAGCCAGGGACTGTCATGCGGTCCGATACTTTAACTGTGGCGTGGAGGGCCAAGTAACTAAGGATTGTAAGAAGCTTAGGGCTGAGGGTTCCGGGGTGAAGAAGGCAGGAAGTGAAGGACCGAGGGCGAGCGCCAGGGCATTCACTATGACACAGGAGGAAGCTAGGAAGGACCCTGATGTCGTGTCCGGTATGTTTCTGGTGAACCAAACTTTAGCTTCTGTGTTATTTGATTTGAGTGCCAGTAAAAGTTTTGTTTCTGCTGCCTTCTATGCTAAACCGCCTGTTAGTAGTAGACGTTTTGATGCGCCCTTTAATGTAGAAACTGCCATAGATAAGTCTACCAGGATTTCTGAGATGATAGAGAACTATGATGTGGAATTAGAAGGCCATAAGTTTCCTGTTAGACCGTTTGTGATGACCCTAGGTGGTTTCGATTTGGTTTTTGGGATGGATTGGTTGGCGGACTTCGAGGCGAATATAGCGTGTCGCAAGAAGATAATTTGGTTGATAGCGCCTGACGGGAGTTCGGTAACTGTTTATGTAACATCCAGTTTCTAAATCCGGACTTGTAATTGTATTATAGTTATGTTTAATTAATTAAGTTGAGTTTGTTTGTTAAGATTGGTGTTCAGTCGCATGACTTATATGCAAATGAACTTCAGTCACACCCTTTACGTGCGAATGAGACTCAATCGCACGAATCATAGGCGTATGGGCTTCAGTCGCACGATTCAGTCGTGCGAATGGGGTTCAGTCGTGCGACTAAGTGTGAGGCGGTTAGAATGAATGTAGGGATAAGTAAGGCAGTTAAGAGAGTTTAAAAGCAGATTCCTATCTGCATCATCTTCAATCTCTTGTTTCTTTTACACCCAAACACCCTTGTTCTTGCCAAATCAACTAAGCTAACTCCGTTTCGGTAAGTTTTGAGTGTCACGGATCAATCCTACTATATTGTAAGCTGTGTATATGATTGAATCTGATCCAATAACCTGTTTAAATCATTGAAATTGGTCTTGTTCTTTTCTAAGCTAAAATCCAGGAATTCGGATCCGAGTTTTTGTGAAGTTTTGATAAAACAATGATCCGAAACCATTATAAACGATGTGTACATGATCTGTTTTGAATATGACATGATTTGGATGGTTAAAACTCAAGTTTTGAGTAAGTTTGGATAAAAAACGTCAAGAACACAGCCGCTGATCCGTTTCAGACGAATGGACTCAGTCGCATGCCTCAGTCTTGCGATGAGAGTCTAGTCGTGCGACTGAGTGCGAATAAAGGTTCAGTCGTGTGACAGAGAGCCCAGTTGCCTAGTTAGAAAACCGAATGAAGTCGAGTGAACACTGTGTACGAATGAGGATTCAGTCGTGCGAATGAATGGCTAGTCGTACGACTGAAGGTTCAGTCGCATTGATGTTCATCCGCATAGGTCCAGTCGCATGAGTGCTCATTCGCATAAGTGTTCATTCGTATAAGAAGTCCTGTTTGAGAATAGTTTATTGAATCAAGGTTTATTGCTTTAGATATACCTTGATTAGAAGAAGACTAGTTATCTCGTGTACGTGGATTGTGTAGATTGTCGTGAGAAAGTTAATAAGGTGAGTTCTAAGCCCTTTTCAAATGTTTGGTTTTAACATTCGGGCTAGCACACATACGATGATAAATGAATTGAATGTTTTAGCACCAGAATTGTGATAATGATGTTTATACATTACTAACAGCTCGTGGGGCTGTTAGGGTAAAGTTGGGGGTAATGAATGATTATCTGAACATTGTTAATCATTACGTGATGGTAATGATTCTAATGGGTCAGATAGGGTGTGAAGACAGATGAAAATATATTAAACTGGTGCTAAAAGAATGAATGTGTGGTGTGTGTAAATTAATGTGACGATATTGACAATGAGTAAAAGAAATTATTTTGATGTGATGTAAATCTCAACAGGCCAGTTAGGGTAAGATGCATGTGTGTGTAGACTGTACAGTGAGAAGGAGTGATGACGATCACTCAGCTTTGTGAACATCTTGTGGTGACGACCCTAGATGATTAAATTGGCATCCTACTAGATGAGAGATAATAATTACAGTTTCTAGATGTGGGAAACTGACAGTTTCTGGATCTGGGAAACTGACGTCCGGTGGGACAAAGTAAAGATAAAGTTGATTTTATTATATTACCAATATAAATATGACTTTTGTATGTGATGAGATGCTGTTAATGTTTTAATGAAAATTTAGAACTCACCAGTTTATCTGATGTTTTGAGTGTGTTATATGTGTGCTAGGTAAGGAAGGATCCTCTAGTAATAGAGGAAAACAAGCTTGAGTTGGATCAGCATGCTATCCCAAGGCGATTGCTGCCATAGGATAAGAGTCATGTGTAATAATGTAAACGGATGTTTATGTAAAATATTTAATATGTAAAAATGTTTTAAAAGTTGGTTTAATATGTAATGTTGTCTAGTCTTCCGCTGTAAATAGAAATCTCTGATTTGTGTTTAAATATTAATCCAACTATGTGACGTGCCTCCGGTATCCTCCCGGGTTTAGGGCGTCACAGTTTACGAGGATCGGGTCACGACGATACCGAAAGTGATCTCAATGGCGGTGGCGGGAAAGTGTATGAGGCGTGGATGTAGCGCCTACTTGTGTTACGTAAAGGATGTGGAAACGCCAACACCATAACTATCTGATGTTCCGGTTGTGCGTGACTTTCCAGAAGTGTTCCCAGAAGACTTATCAGGAGTGCCACCTGATCGATAGATTGAGTTTCAGATTGATCTGATACCAGGTGCCCAACCGGTTGCCAAGGCACCGTATCGTTTTGCTCCGACTGAGATGAAAGAGTTGATGGAGCAATTGCAAGAGCTGCTTGATAAGGGGTTTATTAGACCGAGTATCTCTCCTTGGGGTGCCCCGGTCTTATTTGTAAAGAAGAAAGATGGTAGTATGAGGATGTGTATAGACTACCGTGAGCTGAACAAGTTGACGGTGAAGAATCGGTACCCATTACCGAGGATGGATGATTTGTTCGATCAGCTGCAAGGCACCAGTTGGTTTTCAAGGATCGACCTTCGATCTGGCTACCATCAGCTAAAGGTGAAAGAGCAGGATATTTCTAAAACAGCTTTTCGCACGCGTTATGGTCATTATGAGTTTCTGGTTATGTCTTTTGGCGCCAGCTGCTTTTATGGATCTGATGAACCGAGTGTGTCGGCCGATGTTGGATAAATCAGTGATTGTGTTTATTGATGATATCCTGATTTATTCAAAGAGCGAGATAGAGCATGCCGGTCACATTCGATAGGTGTTGGAGACGTTGAGAAGGGAGAGGTTGTATGCCAAGTTCTCCAAATACGCGTTTTGGTTGCGCGAGGTTCAATTCTTGGGTCACGTGGTGAATCCGGAGGGGATTCTAGTGGACCCGACAAAGGTGGAAGTGGTGATGCAATGGAAGTCTCCAAAGACGCCATCCGAGATCCGTAGTTTCTTGGGTTTGGCGGGCTACTACCGAAGATTTATTCAAGACTTTTCCAAGATCGCTTCTCCACTAACCAAGTTGACCCGGAAAGATGTAAAGTTTGTGTGGGGTCAAGCTCAGGAGAAGGCATTTGAGGAATTGAAGGCGAGGTTGACCCAAGCTCCTGTATTATCATTACCCGATGGAAGTGAAGATCTGGTGGTTTATTCTGATGCTTCCTACTCGGTATTGGGGTGCGTGTTAATGCAGAGAGGGAAGGTTATAGCTTATGTATCCCGACAGTTGAAGGTTCATGAGGTTAACTATCCTACTTATGACTTAGAGCTAGCAGCTGTGGTCTTTGCACTAAAGATTTGGAGGCACTATCTCTACGGGATGAAGTGCACCATTTTCACTGACCACAAGAGCTTGAAGTACTTCTTCGAGCAGAAGGACTTGAACATGAGGCAGAGAAGATGGTTGAAGCTCATAAAGGATTATGATTATGAGATCCATTACCATCCGGGCAAGGCCAACGTGGTGGCGGATGCCCTTAGTCGAAAGGAAAGGCCCGAGCCGATTCGGGTGAAAGCATACCAGTTGATTATGACCTCTAATGTGATGAAATAAGTCAAAGAGTTTCAAGATGAGGCATTAAAAGAAGATCATCTTAACTCTAAAAGAATGAGAGGTCTGGTTGCAGAGTTGGGTGAAAACATATTTGGTGTCAGAACCCGGTTTGGACGAATGTGGATTCCATATTTTGGGTATCTACGGGTGAAGATTATGGATGAAGCTTACAAGACTTGACACTCTATTCATCCCGGTGCTACAAAGATGTACCAAGATATGAAGAAAGATTATTGGTGGCCGGGTATGAAGCGTGACGTGGTGGAGTATGTGAGTAAGTGCCTTACTTGCTTGCAAGTGAAGGCCGAGCATCAAAAGCCGTATGGGAAGATCCAAACTTTAGACATACCGGAATGGAAGTGGGAGCACATCACCATGGATTTCATTACGAAGCTGTCGCGTACCCCGAAAGGGTATGATGCTATATGGGTGATTGTTGACAGCTTGACGAAGAGTGCTCACTTCCTACCGATTCGCGAGACATATTCATCTGAGAGATTGGCTGATCTGTTCATTAAGGAAATTATGACTCGTCATGGTGTGCTGGTGTCTATTGCGTCTGATCGTGACACCCGGTTCACATCCAAATTCTAGTAGAAATTCCACGACGCCATGGGGACGAGGTTACATATTAGCACGACTTATCATCCCCAGACTGATGATCAGTCAGAAAGGACCATTCTGACATTGGAGGACATGCTATGGGCATGTGTGATTGATTTTGGGGGAAGTTGGGATGACTACTTACCGTTAGCTGAATTCTCATACAATAACAACTATCATGCCAGCATTGGTATCCCACCTTATGAGATGTTATACGGTAGGAGATGCAGAACACTCATTTGTTGGGGTGATATTGGTCATAAAGAGTTAGGGAGCGTCGAGGTAATCGAGGCTACGACTAAGAAGCTTGAAAGGATCAAAGCCTTCATGAAGGCAACCAAAGATAGACAGAAGTCGTATGCTGATAAACGACACAGATCGATTGAGTTCCAGGGGGTGATCGGGTTATGTTGAAGGTCTGACCTTGTAAGGGTATCATTCGGTTTAGAAAGCGGGGCAAGTTGAGCCCGAGATACATAGGCCCTTTCCGAATCATTGCTCGAGTAGGAGAGGTGGCCTATAGATTGGAGTTACCAGATGAGTTAAGTGGAATTCACCCTACATTCCACGTATCTCATCTAAGGAAGTGTTTGGCAGATGAAGATATGATTGTTCCACTGGAGGATATCGAAGTAGACGAACGGCTTAATTATGTGGAGCAACCAGTGGCAATATCGATCGAAAAGAGAAGAGGCTAAGAAATAAAGTGGTTCCTCTTATGCGTGTACAGTGGAAGCACAGGAAGGGATCCGAGTCAACGTGGGAGACTGAGGAAGAGATGAGACATCATTACTCACGTTTGTTCGAGGAATAGCAGGTTTTGGGGACGAAACCTATATAAGGGGGTGGACTTGTAACACCAGGATATTTTCTTTGAAGCCGACGAAAGAACAAAAAGAAATAAAGTCCAAAGTCGGGGGACCAAACTCACCAACGTGAGAAAGTCAGGTAAGTGGGGGTATTAAAGGGAGAGGGCAACCCTTATCCTCTCCCCACACCCACATTTCAGCCAAAAGAGAGAAAGAAGAGAGAAAAGGGAGAAGAGAAGAAGAAAGCTTGGTTCGAGCGGGTTCGAGTGTGCAAAATCGTCATGTAGCGGGTCTGAACGAAGCTCTTCTTCTTGGTGTCGTTTGTGTGAGTTCTAGGACCCCTATTTTACTCGTTTTCAACTGATTTGGGGCTGGAACACATAGTAAACCTGTTTTTGTATGTGTGTGTTTTTGACCCATTTGGGTATGTTTGCGTCTGATGCGTTTGGAGTATGTTATCGGGCTTGTGTGTGCTTGAATGGTGTTGTAGTATGCATTCCTAAGGTTTAGGATGGTTGATTTGGGCTTAGATGGGTTTGGATGAGCTTGGAGGTTGAAAATGGCAGATTGGGTTCGGGATGAACTTCATTCTGCATCTGTTAGGGCTAGGCGGTCTACTGGAGGCCATACGGCCGAATGGAGTGCGATTGAAGTTCATTCGCACGATTGAAGCTCAGTCGCATGACTGGAGGGCCAGTCGCATGGAGTCATGCAACTGAGAGAGCAGTCGCATAGGTACTCATCCGCATTAAGTCCATCCGCATGAGGTCCATTCGCATAAGGTCCATTCGCATAGTGTTTAACCGCATGAAGTCCATTCGCACGATTGGGTGTTCATCCGCATTGGTGTTTATCCGTATTGGCCCATTCGCATGATGTTCAGTCGCATGGAGGCCATGCGACTGAAGGGTGCCCATACGCCCAAATAGGGCTGTTGTACCCGAGGAGGAACATAGTTAAAGTACTGACTTTTGGGGAAAGTGCAAATGTAAGTTTTGACGTGGTAGTTCCCGTAAATACATGTAAGATGACCATTGAGGTATAAGAGGGCAGATTGGGCATGATGATGTTGCTTGTTTATGCATGATGTATGTTATGAATGTACGATGATGCCCTGTATGATGGTGCTATCTGTGTATGAAATGTTCCTTGTTATAGTGTATGTTTATCTTTCCCGTGACTTTACGTGTTATATTAAAGAATAAAACGAAAGTATTGTGTAACGTAAAGTGAAAGATGATGAAAAAGGAACATGATGAATGAACACATGCATTAATAAAGAATGAGAGTAAGAAAGACTTGCAAGCAAATATAGGAGGTGAGCGACCTTGTTGTCGCAACAGACTCGAAATGGAATCCTTGTCTTTCGACCTCAGTAATCGTGGTTGTGTGCCACGAAGAGGGTAAAGCTTGACACTATGATTGACCATTTGTATAGAACCATTGCTGCATATCCTAGGTACTGTGGCCAGGAGGTGCGGAGCACCGTTATAGAAGGTCTATGATAAGTCTAGGTCAAGTACCACGAAACAGAAGGGTATTGCACATGGCAATGGTACACCTAAACACTACCTTAGGTACTGTGGCCAGAAGGTGCGATGCACCGTTATAGAAGGTCTATGATAGGCCTAGGTCCAGTACCACGAAACAGAAGGGTAAGGTTTATGGGTGATGGAAAGAAAAGAGCTAATGATGAAAGAGTAAGAATGACAAGAAAGTACGTTGAATGAACGAAAGTTAAAGAATGAACGAATGAAAGTAATGAACGGATGAAATGTAATAACAAAGTACGAAACGGGATCTTTGTCACTCGACCTCCGTAATCATGGTTGTGTGCCATGAAGAGGGTAAAGCTTGACAAGATCTGGATAGAAGTAAAAGATAATGAATAATGATGATAATAATGATATTATATATGTGTACGTATGATGTATGATTACGTGAAAGTAAAGAAACGGTTTTAAGAAAGTAAAGTATTTTATTTATAAAACTAGAACTCACTCAGCAACGCTGACTTTTTACGTGTTTCCAGTTGGCAGGTAAAGCAGTATGAGATAAAGAATCATAAAAAGGCAACTTCACTTGTTTACCAAAAACACACGATTGACATAATTGTTTATGTTTAAAAGAACCAACTGAAATAAAATACTGTTTATTCAAAACTTGCAATAAATCAGACCCCGGGTGTCCAAGACGTCGATGGCAGATATCAAGAGAAATGGCAGCAAATGTAGAAGGAGAGACAAGTTGAGTAGAATCAAGAGAGAGCGGGTAGAGGTCTCCGGTGCTGTTACATCGAGGATTGGATCCTAGTCTGAAAATCCTTCACATCAAAACCAAATGGATCAAATTCAATGGTTATTAAATTGTCAGTGGTAAGGCGACGGACATATAGTAAATTTTTTATTAGGTGAGGGGCAACTAAAATGTCATTGAGTTTCAAAAGAGAAAACAGTGGTTTAAGGGTGGAATTGCCCATACCAGTAGTCGGTATTTGAAACCCGTTGCCAACCATGTTGTTTAAAATTACCATTATTAACAAAAGAGGAGAGATTACCTATGGTGTTGCTCATGTGATTGGTAGCCCTAGTGTCCATATACCAAGTTTGATCCGGGTTTAATGTCATAATGTGAAGGGCCTGATCAATATAGTTGGGATATGAGAGTATTCGGATGTTGCGTAATGAACAGAGGGACCTGGTCCTAGAATTCCTTGCTGTTGACGGTTAGGGGGACGCACCATGGGAGCTGTCGGGTAAGGGCAATGGGGATGGGCTGCTGCGGTCCACGGTGGTGAAGAGTAGTACCCATGTGGTTGTTGTTGTGGAGGGTACCATGGAGGATAGTTGTTGTAACTACCACTTCCGCGTGACCTACCGCCGCGACCACGACCGCGACCACGACTGCGACCACCCCTGCCACGGCCTCGATAAAAACTGTCTGATCTACGGCCACGAGTGATGTTTGGTATGATTCGGTTGTTGAGTGGTGGTTTGAGTGGATGATGAAGCATGGGTGGTTTGAGTATGTAGGGCAGTAGCAGATATTCTGTAATGCTTTCCATGCATCGGCGGCTGTTTGTTCATCAACAACAATGGTGAGTAGCAAATCTTTGGTGATGGTGGCATAGATCCATTGCAAAACTATTGCATCGAGTTGTTTCCCTAGATCATCTTTCTTAGATGTAGCAGCAGGAGGAAGGATATGTTCAAGAACTTGACAGGCGGTACACTGCGTTTTGAAGAGAACTACCCATGCATTGTAATGCCACTCTTCGGTACCGAGAACAAGATTGATATGATTCTTGATGTTGGTGACAGTTTTGGCCGGATGGAGAGCGACAACCGACTTGGTCCCTTCTTTGATTGAATCATCAGTCATGGTGGATTAGAGATTGAAAGAAGAAGAGAGAAGGTGGAGAAGTAATGGTGGTTTTCGAGAAGAAGAGGGGAAATTGTGGAAGGTGGGGTGCGGCTGCTAGGGTTTCAGGTATCACGCTCTGATACCATGTCAGAGTTTGATTTACGTAATGTGTTATGGTTCCCCTCTTCTCATTCCAAATATATATAGTTTACAAATTGCATAATAAGTCCTTTGATAATACTCAATAATACAATCAAGTAACCTAGTCTAATAGTTATCACACTGCTACCCTTATATTTTTTGGAAAATTCCCAGATGTTTCTTTTCTTTTAATTCTTTCCTCAAAATGCCCTTATAATTATTTCTCAAAATGCCCCTTTCAAAAAATTATTGTTCAAAATGCTCCTATCAGACAAGATATTAGACTCTGTACAGGTGGACATGCGTTTGTGCCTACTTGTAGAGGCAGCACTGTCTTATTCGCATGGGATATTTTAATAATATTTTTTTTTGGGTGTGGGGAGGGAACATTTTGAGGGTTATGTTAAGAAAAATGGACATTTTGATAAATTCTCTTATATTTTCCTATCAGTTACATGACAACACTTATTTCTTATTACAGACTCTATCATACTTTTCACTACTAATGGTCTCAAAAAGACCTATTTACGTAGTATACGCCCTTGAAAAACTCAAAAAAATCAACTCGATTTACAAGATCTTAAATAAAAAAGTTTACAGGATCTTACGTGCTTTAATAGAAAAAAATTCAGAAAGAAAACATCCTCACTGGATGTTCTGCGATTTGCCTTCGAGTCTTGTTAAATGATACCAAAATTTCCTCATATGATTGGCAATAATTGACTTGTCTTGTATGATCATCAACCCTTTGATTGTTAGAATACAACCCTATCGCTTAGTAGTTGACGGGTTGAGTTGTTCAACTAAACATAGATCTATATTTAAGCGTACAAATATAAAACATAACCCACATTTAAAACGGCGTAACCTGAGCTCGACCCGTTTAACTCGTTTATCTAAACCTGTCAAATGCACATCAACTGTAAAACATTTTAATTAGGTATGTGGGATGTAAAAAATGAGTTAAAATGATCGTAAACAGTTTAGCGTGTCGACCCTTTTCATTAAATACGTTGGCAGGTCATCTTGATTAACTAAACGGTTAAATAGATTAACATGAACACAATCTGCTGAATTAAACATGCAAACTTGAACCAATCTATTTTTAAACTGCTTAGATATATCAACTCAAAGCTTGTTTTCTCGTGTTGTGTTTTGAGTCCATTTTAACTAGTAAATATCCTGGGCTGTAACAACGATCTATTTTTAAACTGCATAGATATGTCAAGTCAAGATGTTCTATTTTCGGATTTTATAATCCAGGATAGGTTTTTTGAATCGCGTATAATATCACTTTTAAATTAAGCATTACATGGGTATATGAAATTTTTAATACGATGAGAAAGAAAGTAATTTCAAAAGAAAGAGTGTAAATTAAATCAGAGCAAATGAATCTTCATATAGATGGTTATCATTACAATGAAATCGTTACAAGTTTTAATAAAAAAAACATGACAGTTGATGATTATAACCGTCATATAATAATTATAACTATCAACAATTTACAATTAGATTAACATAAACTCCATAAGTGGTAGCATAGGTGCTGTTTGTTTTTTCTGCAGGAAAATGTCTGTGGTCTGCGGACCACATCTGCAGACATCTGCAGCAGAAGAGGTGGACCAAACGTCTGCAGTCTGCAAGAAAAGACTGTTTGTTTTTATATGTATATTTTAGATCAATGTTTCAAATCACAATCAGCATAACCACACAACTCATAGATCATATGACTCGGTTAAGTTAAAACTAATATAAATATCATATATATTGCAGGCCAAAGTAAACAAAAGAAACCAAATTGAAATCCTAATTTCACAAAACTCTCGATGTGTGCACCAAGAAGAGAGTAGAAAAGAGAGAAAGAACGCAAAAACGGACATCCACAGGCGCTTGACGCGACTGCAAGCTAACAGCACGGATCCAATTCGAACCCTTCCTGAACCTTCTCCCATCATTAACATTACTGGTGACATACTTAAACCTACGGCCATCGATCTCCTCATAACAAATGAATCTCAAGCTGGCATCAACGAAGTGGTCCTCAACAAGGCCAAAGCTGGTGGCCTGGTGCGCCCTAGTTTCGGAGGGCGCCACCACGGACGGCGGCACCACGGACGGCAGCGGAGAGGAGGTGAGGTTGGCGGAGATTCTGAGGGTTTCGCGAACGAGCAAACGAGCGTCTTGAGAGGTGGCGGTGGTGGAGGGGCGGTGGTCGAGCTTCATTGTTGAAGGAATTTGAGGGTTTGAGGGACTCTGCGTGTGTGTGTTTATGGAGAAAGTGAATGGAGCTTTGTAATTGACGATGGAGGAGATGGATGCAATTTGAGTTAAAAAGATTTTTATGAAGGAAGAAGAGGTTTGATGAAATGTCTTCCCGCCTAAAGACACTAGTCCATGTCTGCACCAAGAAGACCTCATGCAGACGTTTTTTAATGAAACGTCTGCCAAAAAACAAACAGTCTGTGCACTCAAAACCTCTTCCCGCGTCTGCGTGCGCGCAGATGAAGAGGTGGGGAAGAGGTTTTCTTAAAAAACAAACACCACCATAGTTAGTGTCCATCCCTAGTTGGTGCTAATTAGTTACAACTGACTGATCAAGTTGCCACTCATGATCTTAGTTAGTACTAAACTCAGTTAGCATTTATTATCGAAGAAAAAACCGTTAAAACTATCCGTTTCTACTAATAATCAATAACAACTTACAATTTCTATATAATATATTAAGTTTAATTGTATTATATATGGTATCTTATAAGTTTATAAAATTATTTATGAAATGATAAGGAAAACAAGTTATGTATTCCGTATTTAAAATAATAAAAGACAATAATGTTATACATTGATATTTTAAAAGACCATTAGAAAAACAAAAGAATTAAGGAAGAAATTGAGTAGACCAAACGATGACTTGAAAAGGCAGTCAATGAATTTATCCAATAACAACTGAACCGTTGCTTTTGCTAATCCACTTTCGATGAACTGTGAACCACAAATTATGCTCTTTCAATCACCATAATCAAGGTTTGTAATCATGTAGATTCATTACTCTCAGTCTCTCATATCGATTTTCCATTTTAATCTGCCGATTACATTCAATTTCACGGAGGTCAACTTACGATCATCAATGGTGTCAAAATTTCAGAAATTTGTAAATTCAGCTTAATTGATTTTGATTTTTGATTATTAGAAGATGAACATTTACACACGCAGATGCTATATGCCGTAGTTTGACGTTCATCTATGAAAAACCGATTAATCAGCAGATTCTGTGTAGAAGTTTGTTAAACTTGTTATCTTCTTTTTCTACAAATGGATAAAGGAAATTTGTTGTCGTACACGAAATAGTAATCGCCGAAGATAACAGTCTGTAAGTGCGACGTTGGTGAAGCTTTAACGCAATCGGTTGTTAGGGTTCATGAAAAACAGCAGCGTTTGATGCTCGTGAGTCCGTAGGCCCATGATATTCGTCGTTTTGTAGCTTTCAGGATAATTTTTATATTCTGTTGGCGGCTGCTCAAAAACTTATCTGGTTTTACTATAATTAAGATATTTTATGTGGATTTAGGGTTCACATTTGCATCATCAGTTTGCTTTTGAAGGTTGTTTGAAGGAAGATTGCATTGTAATATTGCAGACAGATTGAATTTAATTGTGGTTGGATTTGATGGGGGGCAAGAGTTCTAAAGAGGAGTATAGGAGTTACAGGCAGTCGCCATCTTTTACTGGAAGCCAGTATGGAAGCATGCCTCAACAATCTTATTCGTATCCACCAGAAAACATTCAGAGTTACCCTGTTCAGGAGGCTTATCCGGCCTATCCACAACAGTATTCGGTTCCTGTTGCTGCACCTGCTCCGTCTAGACCGCAGAAGAAGCTTGACAGGAGGTATTCGAGGATTGCAGATAATTATAGTTCTTTGGAACAGGTAGAAGCTTGCATTGTTTGTGAGTTTGTATGGATTGTTTTCTGGTATAGGTGGGGTGATAACTTTACTTTCGCGTGCAGGTGACTGAAGCTCTTGCTCATGCAGGGCTTGAGTCTTCTAATCTTATAGTTGGTATTGACTTCACGAAGAGCAATGAATGGACTGGTAACTTTAGCATCAAGTTCTTTTTTCCTACATTACAATAGTGAATGAGAAACATGTTAACTGTTTACTTGCCAAAATAGGTTCAAGGTCTTTCAACAGAAAAAGCTTGCATCATATTGGAGATGGTTTGAATCCATATGAGCAAGCGATAACTATTATTGGGAAGACATTAGCTTCCTTTGATGAGGATAACTTGATTCCATGTTATGGTTTTGGAGATGGTATAGTTCTGTAAGCTGGTAATTATTGTTTTAGTGATCATTTTCAGAATATGGGTTTGTGAATTTTACACTTTGCTATCAACTGGCAGCATCAACACATGATCAGGAAGTTTTCAGCTTTCTTCCAGAAGAAAGGTTTTGCAATGGCTTTGAAGAAGTATTGAGTAGATACAGGGAAATCGTCCCTCATCTAAAGCTGGCAGGTGTGATATATACTCTAATGTTTTCTTTTATTGCTTTCTATGCAAACTTTAGCTAGTGGTTCTTTTAATATCTATGTTTATTTGTCATGTTGCTATAGGACCGACATCATTTGCCCCTGTGATTGAACAAGCTATGACTATCGTTGAGCAAAGTGGGGGGCAGTATCATGTGTTATTAATTATTGCAGATGGGCAGGTAGTTTTGTTCTTTGGTAATTTGAGTTTCTTTGTTTTTTATGAATGTTGACTAGCTGATCTTCTAAAGCTGACCATGTGTTTCACAATTTACAACAATGGAGTATGACTGGCATGCACTGCCATACTGGTTAATAATAATCTGAATAGTTTAATGATAGTTGAATCCAATAATGCAATTACAAAATACTTAATCGGTTGATTATCACACAAAGTCTATTTCAAATGCCTCTAAATTGTTTTTTTTTCCTGAAGAAATTTTGATTTTTATTGTAATAATATGGCTTTTGTATTTATACTTGACTTATTTATTATTTGTAACATTTTTTAAAGAAATTGTTTGCAGCTAACACAACCAGAAGAGAATTTTTGTTAACTTGTTCTTAAAAATGACTCCTTTCAACCATAAACTATCTTGAGTTGTTAGTCTCTAACTATATTGTTGTGCAGGTAACAAGAAGTGTTGATACCGAGCCCGGTCATTTCAGTCCACAAGAGCAGAGGACTATAGATGCCATAGTTCAAGCAAGGTGATTGTCTGCAAACTTCCGTAAAAATTATATTTTAAAGAAATATTTTCCTATATGCTCATAATGATATATAATTCCCCCTTCATCTATAGCAAGCTTCCACTCTCCATTGTTTTAGTTGGAGTTGGAGATGGGCCTTGGGATATGATGAGAGAGTTTGATGATAACATCCCCACTCGTGACTTTGATAATTTCCAGGTCAGCAATAGTGCTACATTAAATAGTATTTTCATGGTGTTACTTGTTAGCATTTGGGATTGCCATATTATACCTGGTTGTTGGAAATTGTTTTGATTATTTTATCTTTGCATGTTAGTTTGTCAATTTCACAGAAATCATGTCCAAGAATGTGCCTCCAACTCGAAAAGAGGCAGAGTTTGCTCTTTCAGCTTTGATGGAAATTCCTACTCAATATAAAGCAACAATGGAACTGAATATACTAGGGTAAGCACCCACCCCACCCCAAAACCAGCCAATAATTGACTTCCTTGCTTAACTATAGCAGGGGCAAAGTGGGTGGACTGGGTAACATGACAAAATGAGTCTGGCCAGGTTGGGTTGGGTTGAAACAGTTTTGTCCAAGTTCTAAATGTTTTATAATACAGTCAGCATCCCAAATATTATTCCAATATCCGTGTTATTCTTCATCCATATGACCTAATTTCTTTTAAACTACTCATAAGTTATAGGGAATATCTACTCAGGTGTATTTGACTTCGTTTTTATATATATAGTACCCAGAAAGGAGTTTCTCTACCCAGGGTTGCCCTTCCTCCTCCCATCCATAGCACCTCCGCTTTTAGCCACTCAAAACCATCATATTCAAGTAAGGGCTCACAATCTATTTACAGCCAAAGTTGCCATGCTCCCTATCATGATCAAACTAGTTCTCAAAGCACGGCTCCACATGTTCCAAGTTCTACATATGACAATCAGGTACATTGGAATACTTCTTTTACCGCTTGGTTGCACATTCCCACACTTCATCCTACCCTGGATATACTCTTCTCTGCTTAGCATTAATTTTATACAGCACATACATCAGAAAAGGTGTTGGAAGCTTTAAATTTGTTTGCCTGTCACTTTTTTTTAGCTAATTCTGCAAATTTTACTTGTTTGGACCTTTAAATGTAAAACATCACCTGATCGATCCACATAAGTAAATGGGTTGTAATCGTCACCTTCTTTCCTTTGTAGCTACATCTTTTCATTTTACCCATTTGGATTGTTAGAAATAAAACTTCACCTGAATCAACCTGACTATAACAAATTGCGTTGAAACTGCCACTTCTGCCTCCAATTGTACCTGACGTTTGGCTTTCATGTTATTGATTCATCACAAGTGTTTGTAACGTCCTACATTGTTTTATCAAAAAAAAAAAGAATCATTATGTTAGTAATAATTATTCAATGATGTTACGTATATTAATCATTTATGGAATTAAAAGAAAAAAAGAATAAAAAGGAATCTTGTTGGGTCAACAGTAACACACCTGTTTTAATCTGCCCTCATACATTTAACTTGTTCTGATTTTTACCGCCTATGATCTCTGTGCTTATATTCGATTTCACCTTAGCGTTGATTTAACATTTTGAGACGGGCCGCAGGTGTGTCCCATTTGCCTTACTGATCCTAAGGACATGGCTTTTGGCTGTGGCCATCAGGTAACTATTTATCTTGCAAGTCTACTGCATTCATGAAAGCTTCTAAATTTTCAACCCTTGTGGTGGTATTTTGCAGACGTGCTGCGAGTGCGGACAGACTCTCGAGTCTTGCCCGATTTGCCGAAAATCGATTGAAACTAGAATAAAGCTCTACTGATTTTGTTCATTTGTCTTATGGTTAGTGTGAGCCTCTGTTTGGTTTTATTTTGGTGTTATTGGTGGCTTGTATGTTCTGTTTGGGGTAAAATGGTGGGTGTGTATACAATAACCTGTGAAGTACAAGGGTTAGATCAGTAGGGTTTCCACTGACGTGGCATTCATTCATTTGTTGATAGGGGATAAATTAATGTTTTTAGAAACTTAATGATTTTAAGAAAGTAATGAAAATCTAATTCTTTAAGGAATAATGAAAAAACTTAATGGTTTTAAGGGTGAACAATTAATACACGCATTAAAGATTACTTGAAGGTTTGATTAAACTAATAAGCTTGAAACATCCATGATATTTAAGAGATTTTTACCAAACACTATTCAAACGGAAACTGAATATGGCGGGCTTACAAACTCGATCGCACTCGAGTTCTTAAACTGGCAATAGAGACAGCAACCTAACTGCCAAGAGGTGATATCTCAAAAGGTGGCTGGGGATGTCTCAATATCATCCATGGAGGAGGAGACACTCCTGGACTATCCTATAATCCACCAATCATACACTGTCACATCATAAATACTCTGAACTACCCTGAAACACTCAAAAAGCTGCAAATGTTACCCTGAACTATCCTGGAACTTTTATTTTAATATTAAAATAATTCAAAAGATAATTAACTTTTATTAAAAAATAAAAAATACAATAATTCAAATAATAAAATATAAAAATACGAATAAAATAAAAATACAAATACAATAAAAAAAATATTAAAAAATAAAAAAACTAAAAATCACAAGGCTAATTATATTTCTTGGTTATTTTTCATTTCCAGTCCATTATTATTTGCAACATTGGTTCCATCCGCTGCTCTCTTATCGTCTGTGTTTGTTTTTTTAACAATACGATACTTTTATCAAAGTTGTTCTTTTTTTACGGCGACCAACTGTTCTTTCATTGAAGCGTAAGACGCGAGCTGGTCGCTTAAACCATCATTAACGCTCGACGAACCGGCGGACGTTTTTACTTTACGGGTCGGTCTCGTAGGACCCGTGTTTTCGTTGAGGTCGGACATGTGAGGCGGTTGATGGTCATCAGGTGTGTTCGGGTAGTTTCCGTAGTCCGACGACTTTCTTTTTTGGCCGGAATGATTACCTGATGACTCACCCATGACTGGTACTTGGGACCATTTTACATGATCCTTTGAATCTTCCCAAGCTCTAAGGTGATTGAAACCGGAGGGGTGTTTCTTTTGATAATCTGTTAATGCCTTCCTCATCACGTCAAGATCGGGACATCCGCTACACCGTAAATGTTCCGACAATTATAAAATAATAATTATTTTTTGTAATTAAATACATACTTAAATTTGGATTTTGGTATGAAAATGGATCAAACATCGGTGGATGATGCGGTGAATACCCTTGTGGTGGGTATCCGTATTGCGGTGGGTAGTATTGTGGTGGTGATAGTTGTGGTATATAAGGTTGCGGTGAATACCCTCGGGATGCGCCACCACCACCTCGGGAACTCGAACCAGCACCTCTGGATTTTTTGCTTCTAGTTTTTTTACCTTTGGGGATCAATGACAATATATTATGATTGTGTTTGTGTTTGTGTTGTATATGTGTGTTTGTATATGTGTGTTTGTGTAGATTAATATTGCGTATGTGTGTGAGTATTTATAGTGTAATTTTTTTTCTCTTGGCCTCCAACGGCTCGCCAACGGTAACATTAACGGCATTATAGCCGTTAGAAATCGGGTTGTGTATCAGCTAGTAGAACCCGAGCTTGGGAACCCGGTGGCCAACCCGAGAGGGTGGCGGCGGTGTTACCGCCCGGGTATGGCCTACCCGAAGGCCCCTTCGAGCACCACCCCCTCCTCCCTAAGATGATTTAATGTGTTCTTAGGGTGGAGAAATGATTTCAGTCGAATCTTTACTATCAAAGTGATTCGTGAGTACGGGGAAATCTTGTTTCCCATACCACTAAGTAAGCATTCAACACTAGTGTAGATGTTGGTATAGTCGTTTAGGGTAGGGCTGCTCACGAGCCGAACTGAGCGGACCTTTACTCGTGCTTGACTCGTTTTCAAACCCAACCGAGCCTAGCCGATCAGCTTGTTTACAATCGAGCGGAAAATGGAATTAGTATCTTCGAGCTTTAGTTCTTTGATCGAGCGTTGAGCAAGCGCAAACAAGCTGCGAACAGTTTGTACAACTCAACTATCTAGTGTGTCATGCGATTTGTATTGCAATTTTGAGGGCGACAATTTTGGTAAAAAGTTTTAATGTTATAACTTGACATTTTCATGAATCATAATACGTTGTGGCCGACGGTGAGGTTAAAACTGTAGTCGATAAGCGGTGAGTATATTGCAGAGAACGATACATGAGAATGGGAGATGATCGATTATAAGTAAGAGAGAGTAAAAAAAATCTTTCTTCGCGACTTAAGATTTCACTTTTATGGTTAGTGTTAAATTTTTAATTATGTTGATTGATCTAATATTATAATTATAATTGTATATTCGTATAAAATGGTTAAATCTATTAAATAAAAGATAATTATAGCTGAACCGAGCAGAGAGAACATTTGCTCGTGCTTAGTGGCAGAGCTTGAACCAAACCTTAGAGGGGGCGGGAGCGAAATTAAACTATTTTAGAGGGGGACTCTATACTTATTAAAAAATTTTCACTACCGGATCAAAATTTTACACTACCGAGTCGAGATTAACACTACTGACGAAAAAATGGGGGGGGGGGGGGGGGGCTGGCCCCAAAGAAGCTTCACCATTGCTCGTGCTTGGCTCATTAACAAACCGATCCGAGCTGATGGGCTCATTTACAACCGAGCAGAAGTTTGAACGAGTATTTTTCGAGCAAATTTTGAACAAGCGGCGAGTCCTTTGAACAACCCTATTTTAGAGCCCCACAAACGGCCGTTTATGGCCTGTGTATCAGTCATGTGGATAACAAAAACATACGACCAGTTTGATCCAGCGTAAACGGTCGTTTACCCCATTTTATACTTTTTCTTTTGCAGACTTTTATGTAAGATATAATTTATATATTTTGTTATATATGTTTATTATGTAATTTATATTATATATTATATTATTTAAATATATAATTATATATTTATATTTATGTAACTTAACATATCTAATATTTATTTATATAGTTTATATTATATGTTATAATATAACTTAAATATTATATATATAATTATATAACTTAACATATTTTGATTTATATTATTGAAAATGAAATAGATAAATAAATCAATAAATACATAAATAAATAAATTTCTAGTTTTTATAAATATGAATACTTAAAAAAAACAAATGAGACTAATATGGATTGAAGCGACTAACAGTTTTATTTTCAAGTAGATATTAATGAAAATTTTGAATTCTCTCATCATTCATTCTTTCCCAGCAAACCGTATTATTATTTCTACAATATACTACAATGGCGTTATTAGAGGCATCAAGCATTCACTTTCTATGCGTATAGAGACGTAGTGGTATACATACACATATGCAATAGTAATAAATTTGTGGTACATGAGTTCATGTGGACTTTCTAGAGCGGAAAGTCGGTCCTCTTTTCATTGAGGGATACGAACTGATGGGCCCAAAGAAGCTTCACCATTGCTCGTGCTTGGCTCATTAACAAACCGATCCGAGCTGATGGGCTCATTCACAACCGAGCAGAAGTTTGAACGAGTATTTTTCGAGCAAATTTTGAACAAGCGGGGAGTCCTTTGAACAACCCTATTTTAGAGCCCCACAAACGGCCGTTTATGGCCTGTGTATCAGTCATGTGGATAACAAAAACATACGACCAGTTTGATCCAGCGTAAACGGTCGTTTACCCCCTTTTATACTTTTTCTTTTGCAGACTTTTATGTTAGATATAATTTATATATTTTGTTATATATGTTTATTATGTAATTTATATTATATATTATATTATTTAAATATATAATTATATATTTATATTTATGTAACTTAACATATCTAATATTTATTTATATAGTTTATATTATATGTTATAATAACTTAAATATTATATATATAATTATATAACTTAACATATTTTGATTTATATTATTGAAATGAAATAGATAAATAAATCAATAAATACATAAATAAATTTCTAGTTTTTATAAATATGAATACTTAAAAAACAAATGAGACTAATATGGATTGAAGCGACTAACAGTTTTATTTTCAAGTAGATATTAATGAAAATTTTGAATTCTCTCATCATTCATTCTTTCCCAGCAAACCGTATTATTATTTCTATAAATATACTTCAATGGCGTTATTAGAGGCATCAAGCATTCACTCTCTATGCGTATAGAGACGTAGTGGTATACATACACATATGCAATAGTAATAAATTTCTGGTACATGAGTTCATGTGGACTTTCCAGAGCGGAAAGTCGGTCATCTTTTCATTGAGGGATACGAACTGATGGGCCCAAAGAAGCTTCACCATTGCTTGTGCTTGGCTCATTAACAAACGTTTAGCACTCCTGATCCAGGCCTATACTAGAAACAGAGAGCCTGGCACTTCCCTGTTTTCTAATCACTGCCTTCTCGTCTTTGCGCTTAAAAAAGATTAGCTGATGGGCTCATTTACAACCGAGCAGAAGTTTGAACGAGTATTTTTCGAGCAAATTTTGAACAAGCGGCGAGTCCTTTGAACAACCCTATTTTAGAGCCCCACAAATGGCCGTTTATGGCCTGTGTATCAGTCATGTGGATAACAAAAACATACGACCAGTTTGATCCAGCGTAAACGGTCGTTTACCCCCTTTATACTTTTTCTTTTGCAGACTTTTATGTAAGATATAATTTATATATTTTGTTATATATGTTTATTATGTAATTTATATTATATATTATATTATTTAAATATATAATTATATATTTATATTTATGTAACTTAACATATCTAATATTTATTTATATAGTTTATATTATATGTTATAATATAACTTAAATATTATATATATAATTATATAACTTAACATATTTGATTTATATTATTGAAAATGAAATAGATAAATAAATCAATAAATACATAAATAAATAAATTTCTAGTTTTATAAATATGAATACTTAAAAAAACAAATGAGACTAATATGGATTGAAGCGACTAACAGTTTTATTTTCAAGTTGATATTAATGAAAATTTTGAATTCTCTCATCATTCATTCTTTCCCAGCAAACCGTATTATTATTTCTGTAAATATACTACAATGGCGTTATTAGAGGCATCAAGCATTCACTCTCTATGCGTATAGAGACGTAGTGGTATACATACACATATGCAATAGTAATAAATTTGTGGTACATGAGTTCATGTGGACTTTCTAGAGCGGAAAGTCGGTCATCTTTTCATTGAGGGATACGAACTGAAGAATTACATTAAATATGTGGGCGATCAAATTTCATGTGTAAGGCATGAGCATCCAGTGTTGATTAGAAGCCTACCTCGATTGTTGCCGTTATAAGGTACGTTCTGTGTTATCATATGAGTCAGAAAAACAATTTTGTATAAATTAGAATTATTATATAACTCGTTTAAAAGCTAATACCTCATGTTTAGCTAATATCCCTCATCGAATCCCAAGGAAAAGAAACCTCATGAAAATCATAGTTACCATCACTATTTATGTTCTATATATGTGTAATGTATGAATAGAAAATTTTTGAAATTTATGTTAGTAAAGGGTGGTGATATAAAGATGATTGAGTTATGCTATCTATGTATGAACTGTGTATCAAGAGGGGAGGGGGTTCGACTCCATGAAATCATAGTCGATAAAATCATCTCTTGTCGTGTAGCTACGACACAGCGTAGGTTGAGCAGGTGAAGAGTCTGTTTTGTTTTTGAGATTTGACTGTTAATATTTCACGAGTGTTTTTTTGCCCTATAGGCTCATTAATATTAATGCTACTAGGATCCCTTATGTTTTTAGTCTTTCTAACCAGTTTCTTTTCATAATGAGATTTTCTTATTTCTAGTAAGCTTCTTTGAACATGTCAAGTTCCTCATCACACTTAATATCCTTTTGAACTTGGTTCAACAATAATAGTGAAAATTTAAGCCTCCTCTAATATCTTCAGGAAATTACGTAATAGCATTAAAATCAGGTTGATAAGTCTCCTGAAATATGTATAAACCACCAAAACACCAAATTGGCCACAGAAAACTTATGTGGCACAACCCCCCAGCACGTATGTAACACCCTCAAAATTCATAAAATAATACAATAAGGAGGGTGCTACTAGTTGGGTTGTTATAACAACTCAGAGACTACATACGCAGCGGAATTTTTCATATATTAAAAAAAACTGTTTACATCGTTAACAATATTTACAAGATATTATCCGACATTTCAAAACTCTTTAAACTTCAAGTACTTCATTCCCAAAACCCAACAATTGTGGCCAGTATCATACACCATAACCGGAAGCTAACTCTGTGGAGGACCATCACGAGCACCTCTATTACTACCTGACATGCATTAGAAAACAAACACAAAATCAGATAAACTGGTGAGTTCTAACATACACCACATTTCAATGGTAACAATTCATCAACTGTTATCACACCGAATGATCAACACACACATTCTTCAGCCCATTTATTTATCCCAGTATTAATATGCATATCGAATACTCGCAAGGTATTTATGGACATCTTTTATCAGTTTTTAATTTGGTGGGTGAAACCTCCACCTCGCGCGTTGACGGGTCAAACCTCCGTCTATAATTTGGTGGGTCAAACCTCCACCTCGCGCGTTGACGGGTCAAACCTCCGTCTATAATTTGGCGTTGACGGGTCAAACCTCCGTCTATAATTTGGTGGGTCAGACCTCCACCTCGCCATTCATCACAATTTACCACTTTCAACTCATTTTATATTACTTATATGCATGCCAGTGCCCGATTTTATCAAACAACATTTATCAAACGGCATAAACACATAAAAGGGCAATTAGAACTCACCTTAATGTTTCCAACAAGTGGTTATCAATCCAAATATGCTAGGGCAGCTAAAACTTCTCTTTCTCAAAGCAAATCTAAAACAATAACCCTAACTTAGTCAGATTTCCCCTAGCTGACCACTTCACACGACTAAGGCTATGCGACTGGACTCATTCGTACGACTGAACATACGACTGAGCTTAGTCGTACGAATGGACCATACGACAGAGGTGCGAATGAGCTATAACAGGGTTTGTGCGAATGACCTCCATTCGTACGATTAGTTCATACGACTGAACTTCAGTCGCACGTTTGAACAATGCGATTGACTCAGTCGCACGAATGGGCATGCGACTGGGCTCATTCGCCTGAAACGGATCAGCAGCTGTGTTCTTACCATATTTGATCCAAAAATTCAAGTTTTAACCATTCAGATTATACCATATTCACAACAGAACATATACACCTCATTTACAACCGTTTCGGGTCCTTATTTCATCAATCTTCACAAAAAAAACTAGGACCCGAACCTTCACTTTTCAGTTTAACAGAAAGATTTAACAAAACCCAGATTAAAAACATGTTTTTGGATCAATTTCAACCACATACACAGCTTAACATATTCAAGAATCGATCCGCACCAAGCAAAACTTACCAAAACGGAGCTAATTTACTCATATAGCAAGAGCAGGGGTGTTGGGGTTAAAAAGGGACGAGAGGGTGAGAATATAGCAGATAAAATCTGCTTCTAACACCCTTAACCACCTTACTTATCCTACATGCCAATTTTTAGCCGACATATTCAATCGCACGATTGGACCATTCGCACGGCTCAATCGTACGATTGAGCCCATATGCCCACCATTCGTGCGATTGAGCTTCATTCGCACGTTTGGCATGCGACTGAACACTAAATCTAATTAAATATATAAATTTTGAACTTTTGGATGTTACAAGTCTACCCACCTTATTTAGGGTTTCGTCCTCGAAACCTGACTAAAACAAATGAGGGTAGTTCCGTCTCATCTCTTCTTCTGGTTCCCAGGTTGATTCAGATCCTTGGCGATGTGCCCACTGCACCCGGACTAAGCTAATGCTTTATTTCTAAGTTTCTTCTCCTTACGATCCATAATGGCCACAGGTTGTTCAACATAATTAAGCTTTTCATCGACCTCAATATCATCTAATGGTACATATGGGTTTCATTAACTAAACACTTTCGTAATTGAGAGACGTGGAAGGTTGGATGAATAGCACTTAGTTCTTCAGGCAAGTCCAACCTATACGCCACATACCCTACTTTCTCCACTATTTGGAAAGGTCCAATAAAACGTGGACTCAACTTGCCCCTCTTTCTGAATCGAATAATGCCTTTCCATGGAGAAACTTTTAACAAAACAAAATCCCCAACTTTAAATTCCAATGGTTTTCTTCTACGATCTGCATACGATTTCTGCCTGCTTTTCGCTTCTCTAATACGATTTTTGACTATTTCAAACTTTGCCATTGTTTCTTCAACTATTTCACTATTTCCCAATTCGCGTTGCCCCATATCTCCCCAATACAGTGGAGTTCTACATTTCTTCCGTACAACATTTCAAACGGAGACATTTGAAGAGTAGCTTGATAACTGTTGTTGTAAGCGAATTCAGCTAAAGGGAGATGACTATCCCAGCTCCCTCCAAAATCAATACTACATGCCCGTAGCATATCCTCCAATGTCTGAATAGTTCTTTCACTTTGACCATCTGTCTGGGGATGATAGGTTGTACTAAAGTAAAGTCTAGTTCCCATAGCTTCGTGAAATTTTCTCCAATACCTGGAGGTAAATCTGGCATCTCTATCAGATGTGATACTTTTCGGAACTCCATGCAATCTAACTATTTCTTTAGTAAAGATATCAGCTAGCCTTTCTACCGAATAGGTTTCCCGTATTGGTAGAAATAAAGCACTCTTAGTTAGCTGATCTACCACTACCCAAATAGTATCATAACCTTTTGGTGTACGGGGCAACTTCGTTATAAAATCCATAGTCAGATCGTCCCACTTCCAAACTGGAATAGCTAATGGCTGCAACAATCCGTAAGGTTTTCTGATGTTCAGCTTTCACCTGGGCGCACGTCAGACATCTATTTACATACTACATCACATTAAATTTCATCCCTGGCCACCAATAATCTTGCTTCAAATCTTGGTACATCTTAGTCATGCCTGGGTGAATGGAATACCTAGATTTGTGAGCTTCATCAAGTACCATATCACGTAAAGCCAACGGAACCCACATTCGACCAAATCTGATTTTAACACCATAACTATTTTCTTCTAAATATTTTTCTTGACCAGCCATTCTTTCTCTCTTAATATTTCTTCTTTTAATGCTTCCAATTGGGCTTCTCTCAGCTGTTGCATAAAATCAGGAGTAATCACAAGTTTATACGCCTTAACCTTAATTGGTTCGTACTTCTCCTTTCTACTTAATGCATCAGCCACCACATTTGCTTTCCCGGGGTGATACAAAATTTCACAATCATAATCCTTGATTAACTCCAACCATCGCCTTTGTCTCATATTCAAATCTTTTTGCTCAAAGAAATACTTCAGGCTCTTATGATCAGTAAAGATGGTACACCTCACTCCATATAAGTAGTGTCGCCATATCTTAAGAGCAAAAACTACAGCTGCTAATTCTAAATCGTGGGTTGGGTAATTAACTTCATGGGTCTTCAGCTGTCTAGAAGCATAAGCAATAACTCTCCCACGTTGCATTAAAACACACCCCAATCCCTGATACATGCATCAGAATATATTACTAAATCCTCTACACCTTCTGGTATTGCTAATATTGGGGCTTGTGTTAATCGATTCTTCAGTTCCTGAAAAGCAGCTTCCTGTTCCTTATTCCATTCATACTTAACGTCCTTTCGAGTTAATTTCATCAATGGGGAAGCAATTTTGGCAAAGTCTTGAATAAATCTTCTATAGTATCCTGCCAGTCCTAAGAAACTACGAATTTCTGAAGGACTTTTAGGAATTCCCCAGTTCACCACAGCTTCAATCTTTGCAGGGTCTACCAATATTCCATCCGCATTCACCACATGACCCAAAAATTGCACTTCCCTTAACCAAAATTCACACTTTGAGAATTTTGCGTACAACTTATTCTTCCTCAAGGTTTCTAATACTTCTCGAATGTGACAAGCATGATCTCCTTCATTCTTAGAATAGATCAAAATATCATCTATAAATACAATTACCGATTTATCCAACATCGGTTTACATACTCTGTTCATCAAATCCATGAATGCAGCAGGAGCATTCGTTAATCCGAATGACATCACCAAAAATTCATAATGCCCATATCGCGTACGAAAAGCTGTCTTTGGTATGTCTTCTTCTCTTACCTTCAACTGATGATACCCGGATCTAAGATCTATATTTGAGAACCAATTAGCACCTTGGAGTTGATCAAACAAATCGTCTATACGAGGTAATGGGTATTTATTCTTGACAGTTAATTTATTTAGCTCTCTATAATCTACACACATCCTCAAACTGCCATCCTTCTTCTTTACAAATAGAACAGGGGCACCCCACGGCGAAGTGCTTGGTCGGATAAAACCCTTGTCTAATAATTCTTGTAATTGCTTCAGGAGTTCCTTTAACTCAGCCGGTGCAAGTCTATAAGGGTTCTTAGCGACAGGTTTTGCCTCAGGTATTAAATCAATTCTAAACTCAATTTCTCTATCAGGAGGTATACCCGATAGATCCTCAGGAAATACATCGGGGAAATTACAAACTACTGGAACATCTTCTAATTTCTTCGTCTTCTTAGCAGTATCAACTACATATGCCAAAAATGACTCGCAACCCCTACTCAATAATTTCTCAGTCTTAATCATAGATATGACTTTCACCACATTATCATGATTATCACCAAAAACCGTTACCAAATTACTATCTGGTGATCGCAACACAATCATCATTCTTTTGCATATTATTTGAGCCTCAAACGTAGATAACCAGTCCATTCCCAATACTACATCAAAACCTCCTAATTTCATCATATGTAACCTAGCAGGAAATTTTACACCTTCTAATTTGATAAAACAATCATCTATTACCTCACTGACAATTATAAATTCGTTAGAGGCAGTTTCTACTGAAAAGGCAACATCTAGCTTTGATGGTTTAACTTTTATTAAGGCATGGAATTTTATTGATATAAAACTTCTATTAGCCCCCGAATCAAATAAAACTCTAGCAGGTACATCATTAACAAGAAACGTACCCGACACAACATCCGGTAGTGCCTTAGCCTCCTCCGTAGTCATCGTAAATGCTCTCCCCGCTATACCGCTACTACCACTCACGCTGCCTTTACTCGGTCCTCCCACTGCACGAATAGGAACCGGTCCAGGTCTAAATTTTGGACATTCAGATTTCATGTGTCCCATCTCCCCGCATCCATAACACCAAGTTCTGGACATCTGGAAACAAAATGTCCAGGCTTCCCGCATTTACGACATGCCGGGTGATTCAATTTACATTCTCCTCTATGAAACTTCCCGCATCTATTACACCGAGGAGGGGGACCTACAAAACCCCTAGCATTAAACTTCCTCTTCTGCGGCCCACTCTGTCCATACATAGGCCTAGAACTTAGTGAAGCTTCCTGATGACTCACCACTTCTTCTTTCACCATAGTTTTCTCAGACTCAGTGACTTCCTCATACATGTCCGCAGCCAAATTCACCGTGGCTTGGTAAGTAGAAGGAGAATTTGACTTTACCAACATTCTAACCTTAGGGGGTAATCCCTGAATATACCTAGTAATCCTTTTTGTCTCAGGAGTTACTAAATGAGGCACCAAACGAGCCATTTCTTCAAATCTGGAAGTATACTCTTTATGACTTAAACTGCCTGCTTGAAACTGCAAAAACCTGATCTCAATTCTGTCCATTTCGCCCTTCGGACAGAACTTTTCTATCACCAGTTCTTTAAAAGTTTCCCACGTCATCTGACTTACGGCAGTCTCGCCCATGGCCTGTTCTACTGTGTCCCACCAATACAAGGCTTCTGCTCGAAAAGAATGCACTGCAAAGCCCACCTTCTGATCTTCCTTGCATCTACTAAGTTTAAACGCTGCTTCCATCTCTCGTAACCATTTATAAGTTACTACTACATCCTTCTGGCCTTCAAACTTAAGCGGGTCACATTCCTTAAAATGCTTATATGATATGGTTTCTCCACTACAGGCTCAACAATAACAGGTGGAGGAGTTGGTTGGGAAGATGATTCACCACCTTTCCTAAGGTCGCTCAACATTTCAGGTAAGGTAGTACGCAACACTCGGGCGACTTCATCACCTATAGCTGCCTTAAGTTCATCACCTGAGATCCTAGCTTCAAGTCTAGAATTTGTATTACTGGTTTCCTCCATCTACGATTAGAAATAAACCATAATCAAATAATGAGTGATACCAGGATGCTGCATATAATGTAAATTGCTCATAACATTGGCCAGGTGTTATCAATTATTTACTTATTCACACCATCCTGCCTCTTCTCATTATCCTTTCACAGTTTATTTCTAACCCTATCTAAACCACAGAATCATGCATACACATAATACTAATCCTTTAATTCAAACAATCACTTTCATTCAACACTTGACTGAATTATCACTAACAATTAAACACTCATCCACACAATACTTCACCCCACCTCCGGTCATAGATACTGGCACTTCCCACATTTTCAGTTAAAGTTTGAAACAATCAAATGTTCAAATCTCTTTAACTAAGGCTCTGATACCAACTTGTAACACCCTCAAAATTCATAAAATAATACAATAAGGAGGGTGCTACTAGTTGGGTTGTTATAACAACTCAGAGACTACATACGCAGCGGAATTTTTCATATATTAAAAAAAACTGTTTACATCGTTAACAATATTTACAAGATATTATCCGATATTTCAAAACTCTTTAAACTTCAAGTACTTCATTCCCAAACCCAACAATTGTGGCCAGTATCATACACCATAACCGGAAGCTAACTCTGTGGGGACCATCACGAGCACCTCTATTACTACCTGACATGCATTAGAAAACAAACACAAAATCAGATAAACTGGTGAGTTCTAACATACACCACATTTCAATGGTAACAATTCATCAACTGATATCACACCGAATGATCAACACACACATTCTTCAGCCATTTATTTATCCCAGTATTGATATGCATATCGAATACCCGCAAGGTATTTATGGACATCTTTTATCAGTTTTTAATTTGGTGGGTGAAACCTCCACCTCGCGCGTTGACGGGTCAAACCTCCGTCTATAATTTGGTGGGTCAAACCTCCACCTCGCGCGTTGACGGGTCAAACCTCCGTCTATAATTTGGCGTTGACGGGTCAAACCTCCGTCTATAATTTGGTGGGTCAGACCTCCACCTCGCCATTCATCACAATTTACCACTTTCAACTCATTTTATATTTACTTATATGCATGCCAGTGCCCGATTTTATCAAACAACATTTATCAAACGGCATAAACACATAAAAGGGCAATTAGAACTCACCTTAATGTTTCCAACAAGTGGTTATCAATCCAAATATGCTAGGGCAGCTAAAACTTCTCTTTCTCAAAGCAAATCTAAAAAATAACCCTAAATTAGTCAGATTTCCCCTAGCTGACCACTTCACACGACTAAGGCTATGTGACTGGACTCATTCGTACGACTGAACATACAACTGAGCTTAGTCGTACGAATGGACCATACGACAGAGGTGCGAATGAGCTATAACAGGGTTTGTGCGAATGACCTCCATTGTACGATTGGTTCATGCGACTGAACTTCAGTCGCACGTTTGAACAATGCGATTGACTCAGTCGCACGAATGGGCATGCGACTGGGCTCATTCGCCTGAAACGGATCAGCAGCTGTGTTCTTACCTTATTTGATCCAAAAATTCAAGTTTTAACCGTTCAGATTATACCATATTCACAACAGAACATATACACCTCATTTACAACCGTTTCGGGTCCTTATTTCATCAATCTTCACAAAAAAACTAGGACCCGAACCTTCACTTTTCAGTTTAACAGAAAGATTTAACAAAACCCAGATTAAAACATGTTTTTGGATCAATTTCAACCACATACACAGCTTAACATATTCAAGAATCGATCCGCACCAAGCAAAACTTACCAAAACAGAGCTAATTTACTCAATATAGCAAGAGCAGGGGTGTTGGGGTTAAAAGGGACGAGAGGGTGAGAATATAGCAGATAAAATCTGCTTCTAACACCCTTAACCGCCTTACTTATCCTACATGCCAATTTTTAGCCGACATATTCAATCGCACGATTGGACCATTCGCACGGCTCAATCGTACGATTGAGCCCATACGCCCACCATTCGTGCGATTGAGCTTCATTCTCACGTTTGGCATGCGACTGAACACTAAATCTAATTAATATATAATTTTGAACTTTTGGATGTTACAACGTAACAGCGTAAAAATATTCTACGGTTCATTCATCATATTACGAGCATGGGTAAATTCTCAAACGTCCTGCAGGACGGTTAAGGGATGGTCAATACAATCAGTATCGTAATGAGAAGAGTGTTAGAACACTTAACAGTTCAAATAAGGAACTAGATTTAAGACCAAGATGCAAAGAACACAAGTAACAGTGAGACAGAACTCAAGAACAATATATATGGTTTTCAACAATGTTGTATATTAATCTCAAGTTCTTTTACAAGAGTTACAATGCATAAGTTCAAATAGAATACAAGACCCTGAGATACTTTATACTACATCCTACAACCGACTATACTTGAAAGCCAGTTGAAACAGTGAAAGACAACAAAATCAATGTAGAGTCAAAAGACAGATTGTCTTTTGACTAGTGACTATGGCATGTCATAGCTCACATCCTAATATATTACAAAAAGGATAAAAGTGTGAATCCAAGGATCGCAAACAGGAATTATCAGTATTAGAATGGAATCAAATTAATGATTGCCGAATCAAATGTATTTCATTAAAACTGAATAATGATTACAAATGAATAATTTTTGAATGCTATGAACAAAGCTGCTTCGATCGTATTGTTGTTGATGTATTGATGTGACGGCGGCTAGGGTTTGATTGTGTGATGTGATGTGTTTTTTGCCATAATAATGCTAAGTGTTCGATCATTTGATGTGAAACCTAGGACTCATATTATAGACAATTATGAGTCTGTTAAGGACACACCGGATCTCTTGGATTCGTAATTGACTTGTTGACTTGTAAGATGTGTCCAAGTGTTTTTGCTCTTCCGTAGGAACTTTGTCTTCCGTAGGAACTTGGTCTTCCGTAGGAGATTGTTCTTCGAGATTGTTCTTCCGTAGGAGATTGGACTTCCACAGGAACTTTGCTCTACCTTGTGGTGTTTGTTCATCAGTGAATACTGATGGTTATCCGTAGAAGATCTTCGGATGTTTTGTCTTGTCTGAAACATATCTACGGAATGACAAAGATGTTCATCTGTAGATGTTTCTTACACTTAGTTGATTCTAAGAAATTCACCAAGTATATTGCTTTTACCTGACATCATACACATCAAGCAACACATATATGGGTTAACCTATATAATCAATGCATACAAAAAGATAGTGAGTTACAATAATTTATTACATGAATTGATTAAAGTTCTAAGCCTATACAAAATAATCTAGACCTATTGTTCCTAGATCTACAGATGGTATATGTTGGGCTACTGACAACTCTTTGGAATGCAAAGGATCATCTCCAATGTTTGGAGCATTTGCTGAAGCATTATTCATATCTCCGGATGAAGGATGATCATCTGCGGATGCAGGATCATTAGCTGCGGATGCAGTGTTGCCATTTCCGGATGTAAATCCATTTTGCTGAACTGGAAGAGCATCATTGTTGATATTGGTTGTTCCTTGATCCAAGATACTTGAGGTTTGTAGTCTTGGAGGATCAGCTGATAGTGATACTTCATTTAGATTTGGAGGGACAATGGATAACATGTATCAGTAGAACCTGCATTAATCAAATAACCAGAGTTAAATGAGTCTATTAATGCATCTATATCAAACAACCATGATGATCCTTTTACAAATATGGTAAACATGGATTCATCAAATGAAACATTAGGAGTTTCTTCCATAATGTTATGTTGTGGAATGTAAATCCTATATGATTTAGATGTTGAAGAATATCCAACAAAGAAACCATCATAGGCTTTCTCAGAAAATTTTCCCAATTGTTCTTTTATGTTTAATACAGATACATGACACCCAAAAGCTCTAAGATATCCTATTAAAGGTTTTCTTTTGAATAAAAGCTCATAAGGAGTTTTATTATGTTCTTTGACAATTAAAGTCCTGTTTTTAACGTTGCATGTTGTGCTCACAGCTTCAGTCCAAAATGTGATAGGCATTGAGAGTCAGCTAGCATTGTTCTTGCTGCTTCAATGAGAGTTCTGTTTCTTCTTTCAGCAACTCCATTTTGTTGAGAGTTCTCGGTGCACTGAACTGCCTTGCAATGCCTTTATTCCTACAAAAAGAATCTAAATCAGCATTAACAAATTCAGTCCTATTATCACACCTGAAAATTTTAACTTTTAAATCAAGTTGATTCTCCATCTTGATGACAAAGTCCATTAATGTTTCAGATGTTTCACTCTTTTGTTTTAAGAAGAAGACCATGTGAATCTAGTGAAATCATCCACTACCACTAAACAATATTGCCTTTTTCCAATGCTCGTGACATTGGTTGGACCAAAAAGGTCCATGTGAAGCAATTTGGGTGGTGTAGTGTTGGTATTGATAATTTTGAATTTATGAGACACTCTATGTTGTTTTCCTTTATAGCATGAAGAACAATGATTCGAACAATAAAACTCTTTCTTTGGCAGTCCAATGACTAAGTCATTTTTCACCAATTTATTCATATTCTTCATGTTGGAATGAACAAGCCTTCTATGCCACAATTGATATTCATCTTCTGAAGACTTAGATAGCAGGCGTGTTTCATGGCTTTGAGTATGGTATTGTTTATATCCAAAACATATGTGTTTCCTTTTCTTGATGCTTTAAGAAGGATCCATTCTTCTGGAATTGAAAAACCTGGCTTAAGAATGTAACAATTAGTATTATCAAACAGTGTTGTATAATTTTGATCATAAATTTGAGACACACTTAATAAATTATACTGCAAATTTTCACAATAATTTACTTTCTCAAATTTGAGTACATCATTAGTTACCATTCCTTCACCAACTACTTTACCTCCCTTCTTATCCCCACTAAATGCCACATATGAGCCATTTTTATGCTTGAAGTCATGGAGAATAGAACGGTTTCCTATCATATGTCTAGAACAACCACTGTCAACATACCACTTGTTGTCAGCTCTCCACGATTGAACTTGCACAATTAATGAAATCAATTATTATTGACAACCCAAGCTTTAATGATCTTGGGGTTGTCAGCATGTCTAAAATTGTTACTCCTTCATGAATCAGTCTTGAAGTTTCAGTGTCAATTTTAGGCTTAATTGATTCATTCTGAGTTTTTTGGGTGAGGATGATTCTGTTGAAGATGAGTTATGGAATTTGGATCTGGTTTCTCAATCTCTTCTTCATTCATCTTGTCTTTCTTTGATTGATGCTTTGATTTTGACACTGAATCATGATTTTTGAAACTTTCATCATCTTTTGATTTTGAATGAGACACATGTGTTCCCTTTCAAAATTATCAAGAAAACATCATCAACATTTGACTTCTTCAGTCAAGTCCACCTTTTTGTGAGTGTTTTGGATTGACTTGATGTTTTTTTTCTTCAAAGGTTTACCCTCTGAAGATGATTTCTCTATTGGTTTTGGCTTTTGTTTTTGTTGCAACTTCTTTGGTTTTGAATCTTCTTGACTATAAGTGGATTTAGAGTCTGATTTAGCTAATTCAGATTTTGACTTCTTTTGTGCTCTCTGTCTTGTTCTTTTTATTAAAATAACATTCCTGAGTTGAATGATTATTTTTGTTACAGATTGCACAATGTTTGTTGAAGTAGCAATCAGAGGTCATGTGATTGTTCATATTGCAAATAGAACAATAACTGCTGAAGTAGCAGTCATCAGTATTATGATTTTTCATATCACACCATTTGCAATACATTTCCTCGGATTCTTCATCAGACTCACTACCTACCTCGTTTTTCTTTTTCAGCTTTTGAGTCTTCAACTCCTTTTCCAATTGAGCACTTGATTTATCCTTGCTTTTGCTTGGTACACTATCAAATGATTCTTGTTTAAGTTTTGATGCATTTTGTTGCTTGACATTCAACACTTTCTGATTAGATTTGTTGGTAGTTGCTCTTGTCTTTGGCAGATCTTCCATAGACTTGGATTTTGCTTTCCCTAGATGTTCTACGGATTCAGCAGATTTTGCCTTCCGCAGATCTTCTGCTGAAGTAACTTTCTTTTGCTTGTTTGCTGATTGTTTCTTCTTGCCTTTATCTACGGAGGATAAGTGTACCTCCGCAGTAGATCTGCCCTGATCGACTCCTTTAGTTGAAGATTATTTATGCTGATTAAGTTCTTGAAGTCCTTCATTTAATTGAGCAATTCTCTTGCAAATAGTCTTCAACATATTTCTTTGTTTTGGAGGTTATTGCAGTTTAGATTCGTTAAGAACTTTGGGAAGGACAGTTTCAACAGCAACATTCTTACCAATGTTTAGTTGATCATCACCATGTTCATCAGAATCATCCAAGTCATCACACTTATCAAAATCAAATTCTTAGTCATTATGTTTAAAGCTTTCTGATTCAAAAGACTCAGTTTCACTCACCTCAATTTCATTGTTATTATTTTGTTGACTAGATTTTGTTTCAAACTTGGTGCATGGCACAAAATGATTTGTCAAAGTGTTTGTCATTGTTTCAGGTAGAGTTATGTAGTTATCATTTATTGGAGGTGCAACAGCATTATATCCCAACCCATACCTATTCTTTTATTCAATATGAGAATTTAACAATTTCTCATATTACTGAGATGAAAGTTGAAACTTCTAAAGTTTCACTTTAGTTGATGCATGATCAGCCATGGATTTGGTTAAGGAAGTAGTCAGATGCTCAACTTGGGCTTTTAAGCTATAATTTTCTGAAACAAATTTTTCGAAATCCTTTTGTAAAGAGTTAATTTTGATTTGATATAATTTATGTTCTCTTATATGAGATTCATTCAAAATCATTGTTTCTTTTACTTTATCCGCCAATTGTTGAGCATGGACTCTATATCTTTCAACTTCCTCAACACATACTGATGAACACAGTCTTTCTCTTACCTCTCTAGCCATTGGTGGAATTTTGTTTTCCATATGGGCCATTAAAGCTTGATTCTCTTCCAAGACTTCCTTCTCATACATGCTCCAGTCACAGGTTCCATCTTGTAGTATGATCAGCCCAGATTCTTTTGAATTACTAGGTCCTGCTGAGTCATTTGTGGCTGGTGGGGATGAATTCGTTAGCTAAGGTTGTCTAAAAGATCTTTGAGATATTGATGACTGATGAGATTGATGTTGATAGACTGATGCTGCTGATATTGTCTTAAGTCTGGATTTGATTGTTGATTGCATTCTCTAGAGAAATGTCCATAAAGATTGCACTTAAAGCACCTTACCTTTGACTTGTCAACACCAATCTTTGATGTTTTACTTGCTACAGCTAAATTTTTGTTTCTTCTAAGATACTATTTGGCTCTATAAGCAATCATTGCCATTTTCCATTGAAGATCCATCTCCTCTACTACATCAGGATGCAGTTCTTCCAAGTCTTGCTGGCAAATGTTTACTGGCCTTAGAGAACTTCCCAAGTAGCTTAAAAACTTGAACTAAAAGCTGCAAAGGCTGCTTTTTGTTCTTCAGAATCCAGAATCACAGTAATGGTTTCTGATTGATTGTTCTGTTGTAAAGAATTTGCTGATGTTGTAGATACATCTCTTCTGTCAGTGGTTCTTCCTTTTTCCTTTCCATGTTTACTTTGAAATGATTTCTTTGAAGGATTTGATGCATAGAAACTCACTCCCTCTTCATCTTCACTCAAAGTACAAGAGTTCTCACTATCATTGTTAGAAATAAAGGCACTTCCAGCACTTTTTGTTTCTTTAAAATGATAGGTGTGACATGAGTTCTCACTCTCTTGTTTCTTGATTTTTCATCCATTTCAAAAGCTTCCACTTTAGTAACCAGTGTAGCTAAACTGGTTGATTTGAGATCTATGATGTTCTTGAACATGGACACAGTTTGCTTCCAACTTTCAGGCAAAGTATGAAGCTCTTTTTGTTTAACTCCTCATTAGTGTACTTCAACTCCAAGATGTTCATCTCTGTTACAAGCTGCATAAACTGTGGAGTTGTTGAGGAATTGATTCACCCTCAATATGATGAAATGTTTCATATTATGAACGAAGGTGTCTTTCCTAATGCTTCTGATTTCATCACTCCCTTCACAGAGTGTATGAAGTATCTTCCACAAGAAATTTGTTGTTTTGTAGTTCTCACACATGTAAAGATCTCTTTAGGTAAAGCCATACTAAGCAGGCTGTATGCTTTAATATCAACTTTGACCTTCTTAACATCATCAGGTGACAGATCTTTTGTACTTACAGGTTGGTTTTTTGTCATTATAATCCGCCTAAGGTGGTTGGAATATATTGACCCTCAGTTATTGATTCCCATAGGTCAGAATCAGTATAATTCATATGATTCCTGAACTTGATTTTCCAGGATTTGAAATCCGCCTTTGTTTCCACTTTGGAGGTTGGTATGATCCATCAAAAGTACTCATTTAGTTAAAGTCTAAGAATTTAACTATAAAGAGTTTCTATTAGGTAATGAACTATCAGTGACAAAACTTAATTAGTGATAATTAAGTTATTGTGATCACAAATCAGTCAATCCTTTCAATTATAATTAATATCAAGTCAAGGACTTCGTTAATGTATAACACTTAATGACTATCAATCAATAACTCAGATCTACTACTCAATTAATGTGAATATAGATCTAAATTAACAAGCAATGAAACAGTACTCGCTGAAAGATAAATCATGGTTTTAAATGATTAAACAAAGAGACAATTAAACAATTCTAATACTAATAGATCAATCGATCTAAATCAATAAGCACCTGCTCTGATACCACCTGTGAATCTAAGGATCGCAAATAGGAATTATCAGTAAGAATGGAATCAAACTAATGATTGCGGAGTCATCATTAACCGTTGCTTAATTGTTTTAATTTAAAGATTTATATCAGAATTAATGCTTGGTATGATGAACACAATTATATCAATGCAATAAATAAGCAAACAAGAATTGATTCAAATGTATTTCATTAAAAACTGAATAATGATTACAAAAGAATAATTTATGAATGCTATGAACAAAGCTGCTTCGATCGTATTATTTTGATGTATTGATGTGGCGGCGGCTAGGGTTTGATTGTGTGATGTGATGTGTTTTGCCGTAATAATGCTATTGTGTTCGATCATTGATGTGAAACCTAGGACTCATATTTATAGACAATTATGAATCTGTTAAGGAAACACCGGATCTCTTAGGAATCGTAATTGACTTGTTGACTTGTTGACTTGTTGACTTCTAACACTTGTAAGATGCGTCCAGTGTTTGCTCTTCTGTAGAAACTTTGTCTTCCGCAGAAACTTGGTCTTTCGTAGGACATTGTTCTTCCATAGGAGATTGTTCTTCCGTAAGAGATTGGACTTCCGTGGAACTTTGCTTTACCTTGTGGTGTTTGTCATCAGTGAATACTGATGGTTATCTATAGAAGATCTTCAGATGTTTTTCTTGAAAGAAACATATCTACGAATGACAAAGATGTTTCCGTAATATTTCTTACACTTAGTCGATTCCAAGAAATTCACCAATTATATGCTTTTACCTGATAATATACATATCAAGCAACACAATAGGGGTTTAACCTTATAATCAATGCATACAAAAAGATAGTGAGTTACAATTATTTATTACATGAATTGATTAAGTTCTAAGCTGTAAGGCCCCGCTCACCGGGCACCTTACGGTTGGTTCTTCATTGCATATATTTAGATAAACAATGTATAAACATACTTTAATACATGAGCATGACATACGCAGCGGAATTAATAAAGAAGACATAAATACATTTTCATTCATTCATAAAAGTCATTACATCATTGACATAATTACAAAGTACAACTTGCTTTACAATCCTAACCTTACTATGATTGCTGGGGAGACACATAGAAACCCGAGATTATCTAACAATCTCGTTTATTCGAATCCTCAGCAATCATAGGGGCATACTATACTATGATTGCTGCTGATGCATATTCCTCAACAATCATAGGGTCGTACAGCGACCTACCGAAATAAGAAAATATTTTTCTTCATAAAGAAGATATTAAATTCAAAAATATATAAAGGAGATTTCTTGAGTGATCTCGTTGATTCAGATCCTCAAGAAATCTCGTAATGGCAGGCAACGTGACTTGTTGCGTGCGTTATGGGCCCGCAACACGTGACGTTGCAGCATTACAAAATGGAGAATGTCCTCCCAAAAGAGCTGAGTAGCCGTCTCGTGCCATCCTCAGCAACACTACCTGCGAACTGGAAAACACATAAAAGTCAGCGTTGCTGAGTGAGTTCTAGTTTTATAATAAAACATACTTTCAATCTTATTAACCATTCTTTTATACATGTGTTCACACATCATACGTACACGCAGATAACATTGTTATTATCTTATCATTCATTACTTACTTTCATTCGTGTACACTTTCTCATTCTCGTTTACTTACATACATACATACTTTACACTTCACATACTTTTGTATGTCTTTACTTTCATTCATACTTTCACTTCGTACGTTCGAACCTTCATTCTATTCATTCATTCATTTATTACTTTCGTTCGAACGTTCAATACATTCGGTGACCTGTACACTACCCCCTTTCATCATACGTACTACTGGTGCTGGACCTGTGGTAGTTAGCCACGAACGTTGTGCACAAATGCTGATCCAGTCACCTAGGGTAGGTACAAGCACCACTTATCTTTCACTTTACTTCTGGATCAATGCCATAAGCTATACCCCGAACGTTGTGCACAAATGCTGGTGCTGGACCTGTGATGATCAATCACGAACGTTGTGCACTAATGCTGATCCAGTCACCTAGGGCAAGCGGCAAGGATCCCATACATACTTCTGGTCAATCACAAAGACTGACCCCGATGTGCATCCTTCGGGGTAGCTAACCCGCACACCGTTGAGCTAACACCTGCCAGGGGTGTGCACCTCCTTCATTTGCTTGCAAGCCTTTATTACATTCATTCATTCGTTAATGCATGCATTCATTCATCATGTTCCTTCTTTCATTATCTTTCACTTTACGTTCTTAATACATTCGTTCCATTCGTTCATTCATTCACGTAAAGTTATTAAAAGATAAGACACATACACATAAGGAACATAATTACTTACATATCATCAGTATTCATCACCTACCATGACAACATCATTCTAACATACATACATCATACATACAATTCTACATTCACTCACATCAGCCCTGTTCGGGCGACTGAACTACTGCCAGTCGCATGTCCTCCATGCGACTGGGCCATGCGATTTGGGCTATCATGCGAATGGGTACTCAAGCGTGCGATTGGACTTCCTTCCGTACGACTAGACACTATGCGACTGGATTATATGCGACTAACTCTTAACCGTACGACTGAACTACTCTGCGATTGAACTTATGCGACCGAATCTCTCAGTCGCATCACCTATCGTGCGACTGAGACTTAATCGGGCGTCTGGGCCTCAGTCGGGCGATTGGACATCAACTCATACTCATTCGGCCGAATGGCCCTCCAGTCGCATAACCCTAACTGGGCTGCGACTGGAGTTCATCACGAACAGCAGCCGCGAACCCCCGCACCCAAACTCGTCAAAAACCCATTTTTAGCCCAAATTGACCCTCCCAAAGCTCAGGGATTCATACAAGGACATCATACAAGCATATACAAGTCCTACTTCTTACTATAAACGCATTACTCATAGTTTACTCAAATGGGTCAACTTACACTTTTACAAAACTAGGGTTTATGTGATTCCAGCCCCAAAATCAGTTAAAAACGTGTAAATGAGGGGTCCTAGAACTCACATTGTCAGGTAGAAGTTGATGAGCTTCGAATTAGCTTGCTCTCGACAATCGGGCAGCACTTTCCCCTCTTTCTTTCTCTCTCGTTTCTTTCTGCTCTCTGTCGCCTCTGCTCTCTCTCCCGACTGAAAAATGGGAGGAGAGTGGAGCTGCTCCCCTTTTATACCTACAGCTCAGTCGCATCTGGTCCAGGGGCGACTGGACCTTCAGTCGCATGAACACTATGCGATTGGACCCCAATCGCACATGTTCCATGCGGCTCATACTCCATTCGGGCGGTTGAACTCCAATCGTGCGGTTGAGCTTCAATCGGCCGAATAGCCATGCGGTTGAACTTCAGTCGCATAAATCACAGGCGACTGAAGCTCAGTCGCATCACATGCTGAGAAGTCAAACTTTCGGGTGTTACAAGTCCACCCCCCTTATTTTAGGTTTCGTCCCCGAAACCTGTTACTCTTCGAACAATCGTGGGTACTGCTGCCTCATTTCTTCTTCGGTTTCCCACGTTGACTCGGATCCCTTCCTGTGCCGCCACTGTACACGCACAAGGGGAACCACTTTATTTCTCAATCTCTTTCTTTGCGATCTATGATCGCCACTGGTTGCTCTACATAATTGAGCTTTTCGTCTACCTCGATATCACCCAGTGGAACGACCATGTCTTCGTCTGCCAAACATTTCCTCAGATGAGACACGTGGAAAGTCGGGTGGATTCCACTTAGTTCGTCTGGCAGATCTAACCTATAGGCCACCTCCCCTACTCGAGCAACGATTCGGAAGGGCCTATATATCGCGGACTCAACTTACCCCGCTTCCGGAATCGAATGATCCCTTTCCAAGGTGAGACCTTCAACATGACCCGGTCTCCCACTTGGAACTCAATTGGTCTGCGTCGTTTGTCGGCATACGACTTCTGTCGGTCCTTGGCTGCCTTCATATACGCTTTAATTCTTTCGAGCTTTTCAGTCGTAGCCTCTACCACTTCGACGCTTCCCAATTCTTTCTGACCAATTTCACCCCAACAGACGGGTGTCCTGCATCTTCTACCGTATAGCATCTCATAGGGTGGCATGCCAATACTAGCATGATAACTATTGTTGTACGAGAACTCAGCTAACGGTAGATGGTCATCCCAACTTCCACCAAAGTCAATAACACATGCCCGAAGCATATCCTCCAAGGTCTGAATGGTCCTTTCCGACTGACCATCAGTTTGAGGATGATAAGCCGTGCTAATATGCAATCTCGTCCCCATAGCATCGTGGAATTTCTTCCAAATTTGGATGTAAACCGTGTGTCGCGATCAGATACAATCGACACCGGTACACCGTGACGAGTCACAATTTCTTTGATGAAAAGATCAGCCAACTTCTCGGACGAATAGTCTCCCGCATCGGTAAGAAGTGAGCACTCTTCGTCAATCGATCCACAATCACCCAGATCGTATCATACCCTTTAGGGGTACGTGGCAGCTTCGTGATGAAATCCATGGTGATGTGTTCCCACTTCCACTCCGGGATGTCCAAAGGTTGAATCTTTCCATACGGTTTCTGGTGCTCCGCCTTCACTTGCAAACAGTGAGGCATTTACTCACATACTCCACCACATCGCGTTTCATACCCGGCCACCAATAATCTTTCTTCATATCTTGGTACATTTTGGTAGCACCAGGATGAATGGAGTATCGAGACTTATGGGCTTCATCCAGAATCTTCATTCGCAGATCCCCTAGACGAGGGATCCACATACGCCCAAACCGAGTTCTAACACCCGTCGCGTTCTCACCCAACTCCGCGACCAGACCTCTCATTCGTTCGGAGTTAAGATGTTCGTCTTTCAAAGCCTCATCTTGGAACTCTTTGACCTGTTTCATCACGTCGGAGGTCATGATTAGCTGGTACGCCTTCACTCTAATTGGCTCGGGCCTCTCCTTTCGGCTAAGGGCATCAGCCACCACGTTAGCCTTGCCCGGTGGTAATGGATTTCACAATCGTAGTCTTTTATTAGTTCCAACCACCGTCTCTGCCTCATATTCAGATCTTTCTGCTCGAAGAAGTACTTCAAGCTTTTGTGGTCTGTGAAGATGGTGCACTTCGTCCCGTATAAATAGTGCCGCCAAAAACGCGAAGACCACTGCTGCTAGCTCCAAGTCATGAGTAGGTAATTACCTCATGAACTTTCAGCTGCGGGATGCATAGCTATCACCTTTCCCCTCTGCATTAATACACATCCCAACCCCGAGTAGGAGGCATCAGAATAAACCACCAAATCTTCACTCCCCGGGTAACGCCAATACTGGAGCTTGGTCAATCTCGTCTTCAGTTCTTCAAATGCCTTCTCTTGAGCTTGACCCCATACAAATTTCACATCCTTCCGGGTCAACTTCGTCAGTGGAGAAGCAATTTTGGAAAAGTCTTGGATGAACCTTCGGTAGTAACCCGCCAAACCCAAGAAACTACGGATCTCGGACGGCGTCTTCGGAGACTTCCATTGCATCACTGCTTCCACTTTCGCCGGATCGACCGTAATCCCATCCGGATTTACCACGTGACCCAAGAACTGAACTTCACGCAACCAGAAATGCGCATTGGAGAATTTAGCATACAACTTCTCCCTTCTCAACGTCTCCAGAACTTCGCGAATGTGACCGGCATGCTCAGTCTCACTCTTTGAATAAATCAGATATCATCAATGAATACAATCACTGATTTATCCAACATCGGCCGGCACACCCTGTTCATCAGATCCATAAAAGCAGCTGGCGCGTTGGTCAAACCGAAAGACATGACAAGAACTCATAATGACCGTAGCGCGTACGAAAAGCTGTTTTAGGGATATCCTGTTCCTTCACCTTCAGTTGATGGTAGCCTGATCGAAGATCTATACGTGAAAACCAACTAGCACCCTGAAGTTGATCAAACAAGTCGTCGATCCTCGGCAAGGGGTATCTGTTCTTTACTGTCAGCTTATTCAGCTCGCGGTAGTCGATGCACATCCTCATACTACCGTCCTTCTTCTTTACAAACAGGACCGGAGCACCCCAAGGTGAGATACTCGGTCTAATAAACCCCTTATCCAGTAGCTCTTGTAACTGCTCCATCAACTCTTTCATCTCTGTCGGGGCCAATCGGTATGGTGCCTTGGCAACAGGTTGGGCGCCTGGTACTAAATCAATCTGGAACTCGATCTCTCGGTCAGGTGGCAATCCCGATAAGTCTTCTGGGAACACGTCTGGGAACTCACACACAACCGGAACATCAGACAGTTGTGGTGCTGGCTTCTCTACATCTTTCACATAACATAAATAGGCGCTACAACCGCGCCTCATACATTTCCCCGCCACTGCCATTGAGATCACTTTCGGAATCGTAGTAACCCGATCCCCATAAACTGTCACTGGACTACCGTCAGGCGCTGTCAAACTGATCATCTTCTTGCGACACACAATGTTCGCCTCGAAATCTGCCAACCAATCCATTCCAAGCACCAAATCGAAACCTCCTAACGTCATCGCAAAGGGTTTAACTGGGAATTTGTGACCCTCCAGTTCCACATCGCAACCCTCAATTACCTCACAAATCCTGGTGGTTTTACCTATAGCAGTCTCTACATCAAACGGCACATCCACACGCCTACTACTAACAGGCAATTTGGCACTAAAAGCAGCAGAAATAAAACTCCTACTGGCACCTGAATCAAATAATACTGAGGCTAGAGTTTGGTTCACCAGAAACGTACCGGACACTACATCAGGGTCCGTTCTAGCCTCTTCCTGCGTCATCGTGAATGCTCTGGCGCTTGCCTTCGACCCTTCACCCACTGCCTTCTTCCCGCCGGAACTCCCAGACCTCGGCTTCTTGCAATCTTTGTTCATATGACCACTTTCCCCGCAGTTAAAGCACTTCATCGCCCTACACTCCTTAGCCATATGACCGGGCTTTCCACACTTAAAACATACATTCAGCCCCCATCTGCATTCACCACCGTGCTCTCGCCCACACTTTTCACACTTTCTCGACCCTGCACCTGTCACGACCACACGGCGATCATCAACCCGTGCCTTCTTACTACTTGTCGAAGTATCACCCCGACCAGACCTCTTTCCTTGCCACTTCCTCTCATCACTTCCCTTCTTACTGCCCTCAGATTTCACCAAGGCAGCTCGTTCATCATACAACCTCCCAGCTAAATCTACCGCCGACCTGAAAGTACTCGGTCGGGCGGAAATCAAATGCCAACGAATTTCGGATGGCAGCCCCTGAATATACCGGTTAATCTTTCGAGACACCGGCGTCACTTGCTCTGGCACCAACAGCGCCAACTCGTTAAACTTAGTCGTGTACTGCTGATGGGTCATCGTTCCCGCCTCCAGCTGCAGGAACTCCCTTTCTATCCTATCCATTTCCCGACGAGGACTGAATTCCTCGATCACCAGCCTTTTCAACTCAGCCCACTTCATCTTCCCTATGGCCCTGGTACCCTCGGCTTGAACAATATTTTTCCACCAGCATAAAGCCGACCCTGTGAAAGAGTGGGTAGCAAACTTCACCTTCTTGTCCTCCTGGCAGTCACTAATATCGAGGACAGCTTCCATTTCCATCACCCATTGGTGAGCATCAGTAGCAGTACCGGAGCCATCAAAAGTTGGAGGCTTGCACCTCATGAATTTCCCATAATCACAACCCCGGGCTGTCTCCCGTACCTGTTCTTCCTCTTCTTCCTCTTCCTCATCAGACAATACTGTTTCTACCCCTGCCTGTTGCTGTCTACCCGAGGACCGATTCCTCCCTCGTCTATCCTCCTCACGTACTGCCTTTATCGCTTCGGTCATTACAGTCGGTAAAATCGTCTGCATAACCTGGTGCACTTCCTCAATCACTGCCTCTTTTACCGAGGCTCTCAACTTGGCGCTTTCGTCCGTCTCTTCCTGGTGAGGAATCTCGTTCTCCTCACGAACTACTTTCTCTTTCCTAAGTCTTCCTCGCGTGATACGCGGCTCATCACCACGTTCACCATCACGGGAAGCATCAGATGATCTATCACCGACCATCTTCTATCACACTGAAAGATTAAAACACCAACACGGTCATTCAAGGAAATAGCTCAGTTTATGTTAAGTACAGTAAGTCCCTAATTACAGTGGCCAGTTGTGATTAGCCACTTACTCTACTCTTCGCACCCCGAGCATCACCTATCCTGACTACATTAGTATCTCAGTCTAACAGTACACATAATTCACATCACATGCGCACATAATAACCAGTTAATCTTTAAGAAAAATACCTGATGGCACGCGACTACTCAGATGACATTCTCATTCTCCCTGTCCCATTCTCAGTTTAAGTTTAGGTTTATTATGAAAATTTACCCATTTACTTAAACTTTTGCTCTGATACCAACTTGTAAGGCCCCGCTCACCGGGCACCTTACGGTTGGTTCTTCATTGCATATATTTTAGATAAACAATGTATAAACATACTTTAATACATGAGCATGACATACGCAGCGGAATTAATAAAGAAGACATAAATACATTTTCATTCATTCATAAAAGTCATTACATCATTGACATAATTACAAAGTACAACTTGCTTTACACATCCTAACCTTACTATGATTGCTGGGGAGACACATAGAAACCCGAGATTATCTATCAATCTCGTTTATTCGAATCCTCAGCAATCATAGGGGCATACTATACTATGATTGCTGCTGATGCATATTCCTCAACAATCATAGGGTCGTACAGCGACCTCTACCGAAATAAGAAAATATATTTTTCTTCATAAAGAAGATATTAAATTCAAAAATATATAAAGGAGATTTCTTGAGTGATCTCGTTGATTCAGATCCTCAAGAAATCTCGTAATGGCAGGCAACGTGACTTGTTGCGTGCGTTATGGGCCCGCAACACGTGACGTTGCAGCATTACAAAATGGAGAATGTCCTCCCAAAAGAGCTGAGTAGCCGTCTCGTGCCATCCTCAGCAACACTACCTGCGAACTGGAAAACACATAAAAGTCAGCGTTGCTGAGTGAGTTCTAGTTTTTATAATAAAATACTTTCAATCTTATTAACCATTCTTTTATACATGTGTTCACACATCATACGTACACGCAGATAACATTGTTATTATCTTATCATTCATTACTTACTTTCATTCGTGTACACTTTCTCATTCTCGTTTACTTACATACATACATACTTTACATACTTCACATACTTTTGTATGTCTTTACTTTCATTCATACTTTCACTTCGTACGTTCGAACCTTCATTCTATTCATTCATTCATTTATTACTTTCGTTCGAACGTTCAATACATTCGGTGACCTGTACACTACCCCCTTTCATCATACGTACTACTGGTGCTGGACCTGTGGTGGTTAGCCACGAACGTTGTGCACAAATGCTGATCCAGTCACCTAGGGTAGGTACAAGCACCACTTATCTTTCACTTTACTTCTGGATCAATGCCATAAGCTATACCCCGAACGTTGTGCACAAATGCTGGTGCTGGACCTGTGATGATCAATCACGAACGTTGTGCACTAATGCTGATCCAGTCACCTAGGGCAAGCGGCAAGGATCCCATACATACTTCTGGTCAATCACAAAGACTGACCCCGATGTGCATCCTTCGGGGTAGCTAACCCGCACACCGTTGAGCTAACACCTGCCAGGGGTGTGCACCTCCTTCATTTTGCTTGCAAGCCTTTATTACATTCATTCATTCGTTAATGCATGCATTCATTCATCATGTTCCTTCTTTCATTATCTTTCACTTTACGTTCTTAATACATTCGTTCCATTCGTTCATTCATTCACGTAAAGTTATTAAAAGATAAGACACATACACATAAGGAACATAATTACTTACATATCATCGGTATTCATCACCTACCATGACAACATCATTCTAACATACATACATCATACATACAATTCTACATTCACTCACATCAGCCCTGTTCGGGCGACTGAACTACTGCCAGTCGCATGTCCTCCATGCGACTGGGCCATGCGATTTGGGCTATCATGCGAATGGGTACTCAAGCGTGCGATTGGACTTCCTTCCGTACGACTAGACACTATGCGACTGGATTATATGCGACTAGCTCTTAACCGTACGACTGAACTACTCTGCGATTGAACTTATGCGACCGAACTCCCAGTCGCATCACCTATCGTGCGACTGAGACTTAATCGGGCGTCTGGGACTCAGTCGGGCGATTGGACATCAACTCATACTCATTCGGCCGAATGGCCCTCCAGTCGCATAACCCTAACTGGGCTGCGACTGGAGTTCATCACGAACAGCAGCCGCGAACCCCCGCACCCAAACTCGTCAAAAACCCATTTTAGCCCAAATTGACCCTCCCAAAGCTCAGGGATTCATACAGGACATCATACAAGCATATACAAGTCCTACTTCTTACTATAAACGCATTACTCATAGTTTACTCAAATGGGTCAACTTACACTTTTACAAAACTAGGGTTTATATGTGATTCCAGCCCCAAAATCAGTTAAAAACGTGTAAATGAGGGGTCCTAGAACTCACATTACAGGTAGAAGTAGATGAACTTCGACTTTGGCTATCTTCTCGACGGATTCGGAGCTCGGGCAGCACTTTCCCTCTCTTCTCTGCTGTTTCGGTCGCTCACTGTCTCTTCCCGATTGAAAATGGAGGAGAATGGAGCTGCTCCTCTTTTATACCCACCTCTCAGTCGCATCTGGTCCAGGGGCGACTGGACCTTCAGTCGCATCAACACCATGCGATTGGACCCCAATCGCACGTGTTCCATTCGGCTCATACTTCATTCGGCGGTTGAGTTCCAATCGTGCGGTTGAGCTCCAATCGGCCGAATAGCCATGCGGCTGGACTTCAGTCGCATAAATCACAGGCGACTGAAGCTCAGTCGCATCACATGCTGAGAAGTCAAACTTTCGGGTGTTACAAAAGGCCATCCTTGCCTATTCTCCAAGGCATCTCCTCAAGAGTCTACACTTTGGCATAGAAGGCTGGGTCATGTTAATTTCAAGAACATGAATCAGCTTATAAGCCATGGTTTAGTAAGAGGATTGCCTCTGAAGGAGTTCAAGTGTGAAGATGACTGCACTGCTTGCTTGAAAGGAAAACAACACAAAGTTTCATTCCCTTCAATAGAAGAACCTAAGTCCACTGCCTGCTTACAACTTCTGCACATGGATCTCTTTGGTCCTGTCAGAGTAATGAGCATGGCAAAGAAGAAATACTGCCTGGTAATTGTGGATGATTACTCCAGTTTGTATGGACTTTCTTCTTGCACTCCAAGGATGAAGCAGCAAAGACAATAATGAACTTTGTGTTACAAGTAGAAAAGCAGTATTCCCTACAGGTCAAGTGTGTGAGGAGTGACAATGGAACAGAATTTAGAAACCACACACTTGATGACTTCTACCTGTCCAAGGGAATTAGAAGGCAGTTTAGCATTCCAAGAACTCCTGAACAGAATGGAGTGGTGGAGAGAAAGAACAGGACACTCATTGAAACAGCAAGGTCAATGTTGGCTGACTCAGGGCTGCCACTGACCTTTTGGGCTGAAGCTGTCAATACAGCTTGCTATGTACAGAATAGAGCCTTAGTAAATAAGAGGTTGATGAAGACTCCCTATGAAGTTCTTCATCATTTGGCCCCTCTTATTTCATTCTTTAGAGCCTTTGGTGTCCTTGTTTCATTCTCAACACTAGCAACCCACTCCATAAGTTTGCTAGTAAGGTGGATGCAGGGTACTTTGTTGGTTATTCATCAACTTGCAAAGCATACAGAGTCTTCAACTGTAGAACCAAAGGGGTTGAAGAAACTTTGCATGTTAAGTTCAATGAATCTCCAAAGGACAAGATTCCACAAAACCCTGTGGAGCTGTTTGATCTGGACATACTGCAATATGTTCCTTATCAACCTCCATCTGTTGAGCCTGTCAACAGATCTCCACCTGGTGGTACTGAAGATGATGAAGTCAGTACTCACCTCTTCAAGTTCAGTGACAACCTGCTTAATTCCACTGAACCTGATGCTCCTGTAGCCTCAGTAGCTCCATCCACTACAAATGCTGATGAGATTTCTGCTTGCTCTACTTCATTTGAGCTGCCATCCTCTACATGGTTTCAGGAATCTCCATCACCATCTGTTGCTGCTGATGGGTCTACAAACACTTGCACAGATATCATAGTTTATCAAGAGCTCAAGAATCACCCCACTTCACAAATCATTGGTGATATTCATGCTGGAATTTCAACCAGGAATCAATTGTCCAACTTCTGCTTCTATGCTCTCTTCATCAGTCAGCAAGAACCAAAGAACTATCATATTGCTTTAAGAGACAATGGATGGGTGGAAGCTATGCAGCTTGAGCTACTTCAATTCAGAAACAGCAAGTGTGGGAGCTTGTTCCATTACCCAAAGGTAAGTGTGCTATAGGCACCAAGTGGGTATTCAGGAACAAAACAGATGAGAAGGGCCAAATTGTCAAGAACAAGGCCAGACTGGTTGTTCAAGGGTTTGCACAGGAGGAAGGAATCAATTATGATGAGACCTTTGCACCTGTGGCCAGACTAGAAGCAATTAGACTGTTCTTAGCTTATGCTGCCTTTCACAGTCTCAAGGTTTATCAAATGGATGTCAAAAGTGCCTTCCTATATGGAAAAATCAAAGAAGAGGTTTATGTGTGTCAACCACCAGGCTTTGAGGACAATAAACATCCTGATTGGGTGTACAAGCTTGATAAGGCTCTTTATGGGCTGAAGCAAGCACCTAGAGCCTGGTATGAGACACTCTCAACCTTTCTTCTAGAGAACAAGTTCACTAGAGGCACCATTGATAAAACCTTATTCATCAAGACTGTGGGACAACATAAGCTCCTTGTTCAGATTTATGTTGATGATATCATCTTTGCATCCTCTGATCCAAAGTTGTGTGATGAATTTACCAAGCTTATGAAGCTGAGATTTGAAATGAGTGCTATGGGAGAATTACAGTACTTTCTGGGCTTGCAAATCAAACAACTGGATGATGGAATCTTCATCCATCAGTCCAAGTATACCAAAGAGTTGCTGAATAAGTTTGATTTACAATCCTGTAAGCCCTGTTCTACTCCCATGAGCAGCATCACACAACTAGATGTTGATCAGAAAGGTAAAGCGGTTGATGAAACCCTTTACAGATGTATGATTGGGTCCTTGATGTACCTTACAGCTTCTAGACCAGACATCATGTTTTCAACATGTGCTTGTGCTAGATTTCAGGCTGCACCTAAAGAATCCCATTTGATTGCAGTCAAAAGGATCTTTAGATATCTGCAAGGTACCCAATCACTAGGACTTTGGTATTCAGCTGGGCATTCATGCAAATTAGTTGCTTTCTCTGATAGTGACTATGCAGGATGCAAAGTCACCAGAAAATCCACTTCTGGTGGTTGCCAATTCCTAGGCAATTGTTTAGTTTCTTGGCAGAGTAAGAAACAAACATCAATTGCTACATCCACTGCTGAAGCTGAGTATATTGCTGCTGCAAGTTGTACCTCTCAAATACTCTGGCTTCAGAACCAACTTCTGGATTATGGCATTACTGAGACTAAGACTCCATTATTAATGGATAGTGCTTCAGCTCTTTGTATTGTTAAGAATCCAGTCCAGCACTCTAGGACCAAGCATATTGAGATCAGACATCATTTTATCAGGGATTGCTATGAGAAAGGTCTGATTGATCCTAAGTTTGTACCTAGTGCTGATGAGCTTGCAGACATTTTTACTAAGCCTTTAGATAGTGCCACATTCCAAAATTTGGTACTAAGGCTTGGTATGCTGCAGCTTGAATGATTTGACCTATGCTGGTACTCTTAGTTTACAACTACTGAAGAGCAAAGGTCAAATATAAGTACTGATGAGTAATTTAGTCTTCAGCTCTTTCACAACTACTGAAGACTAAACCGACTCAAAGTACTGATGTACATTATTTATTGAAAAAACAACTGTAGTGAAGTGGATTACAACTACTGATGTATGATTTTCAATAATAAGTACTGAAGAACAAATTTTGCTCACAAGTACTGATGTGTAATCTTACACAAATACTGAAGACAAAATTTGTTCACCAGCTCTGAAGAATTTCATCAGCACTTGTGAACATCTGATCCCAAGAGCTGAAGGCATATTCCAAAGAGCTGAAGGGTCAATGAAACATCTGAAAGTCAGCCAAAGAGCTGATGAGTAAATGTGGAGGCTAGTATGAAACAACTGATTTGACGGAAACAGCTGATGAGTAATTTCTCATCAGCTGATAACGACAGCTGATGTTTCATACACAAACAACTGAAGGACAAAACCATGTCTTCAGTAGTTCACAACTACTGACATCAGTAGTTCACAACTACTGAAGGCTAACACCAGTCCTCAGTTGTTTACAACTGAAGCAATACCATGTCTTCAGTAGTTCACAACTACTGATCTCAGTAGTTCACAACTACTGAAGGCTAAAACCAAGTCTTCAGTTGTTACAACGTCTGAAGAAGATACTAGGTCATCAGTAGTTTATAACTACTGAAGACTGACAGTAACTCTTCAGACGTTCACAACATCTGAAGGACATAACCAAGGTCTCAGTAGTTACAACTACTGAAGGCTAACACCAAGTCCTCAGATGTTACAACCACTGAAGGTTAAAACCACGTCATCAGCTGTTACAACAACTGATCACTAACCCAAAACCTTCAGTAGTTTTATTTCAACCTTTGCCCTACCCTATAAATACCCCATGTTCAGAGCATTTACTCCTCACTTGACCTAATCCTTACAAACCTCTGAAATTCCCATACACCATTAATAGCGAACATGCAACTGAAACCTCGACACAACTGTGTCGCCCATCTCACCAAGTCGCCATTATGGCCCAAATTTCATCAAGCCGTCGATCTCATGCACGACTCACCTTACAAAACGGCTTTTCTTTTGAACCCCACCTTATACACCGACTCCTTGACGGAGTTTTGGACCAATGTAACCGTCCAAACCGGAGAGCAGAATGCCGAGGTCTCTCTCCGGTCCTCCGTCAACGGCAAACCGGTGGTTATCACTCCAGCTACTCTACGCCAAACCCTAGAGCTGGATGATGCCACTCACCCAACCTCCTATCCCAAAGGTACCCTTGATCTCTCCTTCACATCTCATGACTATCAGGGTAACCTCTCCGCCTCTACCTTGTTGAAGAAAACACCTTCCTGACCCCAACGACTGATTTTTCACATGGTGAATGTATGTCTGGCTCCCAAGACCTCTTCATGGGACCAGATGTCCACAAGGTGGCAACAGGTATTGTATTCTATCCTTGAGAAACAACCTTTAAATTTTTCTGAAATTTTATTTTTGGAACTCAAGGACATGGCCACAAAACCTTTTCTTAACCGTTGGAACTTATATCCACGGTTCATAATGGCCATGATCGAATACCAGCTTCAGGCTGAGGGACTAGTTGGCACTGGGGTCCCTGCCATGGCTGTTCAAGCCGAGGTATACTCCAGGCACAACTCCGACCAAACACTGAAACAGGCTGGCCGGCTGCGAAAACCCACGCAGCTGGAACCCACAGCCTCCACCTCCAAATCCAAAGTCCCCACCAAGCCAAAAGCCAAAAAGAAGCCCACAAAGGCTACTCAGGGAGATGAGTCCCCTGAGGATGCCCCTGCCACACAAAGGCAGGATGTGCCTGCTGGTTCGATTCTCCCAGCAGGTACCACGACTCCACCCACCACAACCGCACAGGCTTCCTCTCAACAGGAGCCTGATGTAACCAATTTTGGGGCAACCACATTACTGGGGTCTTCCTCACTTGAGGAGGCTGCCATTGAAGAGCACAGTCCTCCCCATGTGCATACTGCTTCTAGCCCACATACTGAGGAGACTGCCCCACTAAGCCCAACACTGGTAATAGCCAGAGTGCTGACTGATCTGAGCACTCCACCCTCTCCCCAGAAACCTATTACCACTGGGGAGACTCCAACCGAAGAGGGGGTGGGCACAAGTGCTGATCAGAGCCCACAGCACAGAGAATCAGTTCACTCTCCCAGTGTGCTAGGGAGAGAGAACAATCTGGTGAGGCTGCCACTTCCCCTGCATCAACATCTGAGCAGGGTGAAGCTGGTAACATCTCTAAGACCTCACCAGAGGCAATGGCCGATGATGGATCCAATCCTGAGGCCAGAAGTCCCCAGTACCAAGAACAAGGGGCACATGTCATTACTGAGCCACACTCAGGACATGTTCATCCTGACAATGTCAGGAGGTCAGGTGATTCAGCTTATGCTGATGATGACCTGAGCTTCTTCTTTGATGTAGTTGCTCAAAACACTATCCTTGAGGATGAGATAAGCAGACTCAAAGAGCTGCTTGCTCAGATGACTCAGGATAGAAGTCCATCTGCCACCACTACCCCACAGATGGCACCTTCACCTGAAGGTCTCACATACACTGAGCCACTTCCACAAACTCAGCCACCAGCCCCTGCTTCTGGCACTAGCTCTCAGGGACAGAACCCCCCTGAGCAGCTGGATGCTATTCCTAAAAATCCCTACCTCTCATCACACCCATGCTTAAAGATATAGTTAACCAAACCCTTGATGAGAGGCTTCCCACATACATACAACCCATGGTGGAGGTTGCCATATCTAAGGCTCTTGCTGATAGTCAAACCCCAACCAATGCACCCAAAAAGGGGGAGACATCAGTGCAAGACAAGAGGAAGAGGGGTGAGGAGGAGAAAGAGGCAGAGAAAGAGTGGTGGTAGAGAGGGAGTTGGCTGAGGAGACCAGTAGGGTGAGGGAGAAGGGGAAGAGGAAAGTGAGGGAGGTAGAGCAGATAGGAGTAGCTGAAATCCAAAAGGATTTCAGTTTTACTGATAAGAATAAGGGAGAGGGAAAGAAGGTGGCTGATCCTGATCTAGCAGCCCTTGTCAAGGAGGCTGATGCTGAACATAACCGTTCAATGAACAAAGTCATTGAACAGCTGTTCAGGCAAGGCTTTGACAAGGACACTGCTTTACTAGATCAAGAGATCAGGAACATGGAGAGGAAAGAGATTGAATACCGATGGACTACTCATAGCCAAAAGAAAGACAAAAACTTGAGGCTATGAGTAGGTTCACTTCGAAGTACCTGGGCAGACCAGTCCTTGATGTTAAGGCATGGACCAGGACAAACTCTTGGCAATAACCACCAAGATTTGTTCAGCTGGTGATTTTACAAAGGGACTGGTCGCAGAGGCCCTATCTGAAGCCGGTGCTGGGAACAGGACACTGCTAGTCAAGCTGACTAAACCAGCCCTTATCTCTAGGCTGCTAGCAGTGCCTGCCAACACTCCCACACCAACAACCCAACCACAACCCACAAAACCAACTCCTTTACCACCAAAACCCGCAGCCAATGATCCACCCTTGAAGAAGAAGAGAAGGGTGCTGAGGCTGCAAGATGAAGAAGAGGATGATGAGGAGGATAGCCTGCCACTCTCAGCAGTTATACCTCTACCCAAAGCCAAACCACAAACCATCAATCCCACCTCACAGCAGGACACTGTGAAGGTTAAGTTAGAAGAGGAGAGCAGAAAAGACATGATGAGGAAATGCTGAAAAGCATTGACAAATGTTATACTGCTACCACCTCTATAATAAATATGCAGAGAGAAGCTCTGAGGTTATTCACCCTCAGACAAACCTTTCAATATAAAGGGAGAGGGTGAGAACTTGGCCTGACCCAAGGGTGGCTCACAGGATAGTCAAGAAGGACATGCCTGTGAGATACAAAAGCCAACTAAAGAGAATCGTAGATGAAGAGGTCTCTGTGGCTATTGTAATAACACCCTGGGAAATAGTAGATGAATTCGAGAAAGCTTATAGAGCCGGCCAATCACCCTTTTCAATGCTAGATAATAGGGTGGTTAGGAAGGGTCTGGTCTATAAGAAGCTTGAGAATTTTCATCGGAATGAGCTCACTTTGTTGTTAGAGGGTATACACCCTGATGAGTTTGCATATAGGCAAATCACAACACTTGAGCTCAAAATGGAAACAGGTCAAGTATCTCTCAGAGCTGTACGGTCGGGAGGGGTTATTCGAAGGTGAGCCTGAAGACCTGTCCAAAGAAGAACAATTGATCTTTCTTCAGGCTTACTGTAGAGAATCCTACCGGCTTGTACGTGGGAGGTAGATCTCATGGATGGGGTAACAGCTCTGTGTCCAATTCCCCAAGACAGAGCTCCCATCCATACTTAGCCAAACAACACTTGAGACTACCTCTCTGGCCAGTGCTTATCTGGGTCAACTTCTAATCTGATCTAGAAGGAAATAGACCAATCTTTATGCCACCAATAGTGGGACATCCAATAATTAGAGGTTTTGGCTGCATTGGTTCAGGGGGAGTTTGTTGGACCAAAAGAACCAATGAGCCAAGATCAGGAAAACCTCTAAGTCCCACATGACATCACAACAACAGCTGAATACTCCCATCAGCTGTTCTGACAAAGTCTGAAGAATCAACAGCTGAAGTTCAAAGAACTGAAGTACAACAGCTGAAGATCCCAAAGTACTGAAGACAAGTACTGAAGTCTAAAGTACTGATAAACACAAGTACTGAAGACTTCAAGTACTGAAGACAAGTGCTGAAGATCAAAGTCTGAAGAACTGAAGAACTGATGAACAACTGCTGATGCACAAAGTCTGAAGACAACGACTGAAGACATCAGCTGATGACAACTACTGAAGTCATCAGCTGATGAAACATCTGAAGACCAAAGTCTGAAGACCAAGTGCTGAAGTTTCAGAGTTTGTCATAACAGCTGAAGAAGTCTTCTTCAGTTGTTGTGATGGTTTTTCCTTTTCAGTAGTTTATTTCATTTCAGTAGTTGTACAACAACTGAAGAGCATGTTCAGTTGTTATAGTATCAGTAGTTATAAACGACTGAAGAGTTTGTTCTTCAGTCGTTGTAGGATTTCAGTAGTTTACTTTTGTCAGCACTTAGGAACTTTTGTAAGAAGATGTCAGCTGTTGACATCTTCAGTAGTTTTATGTTTTGTCAGTTGTAATTTGAATATTCAGTGATGTCAGAAAAAGGACATCACGCCCATCCTTTTGCCGCCTATAAAAGGATGGGTAACCATACTGTTTTAATTGCCGAAACGTGCGAACCAATAGAACATTTATTGTTTTACAGAAACTCTTCTCTCTATGTTCATGCTTTAATTTGAAATATCTTTTATGTTCTTGCTTTAATTGCTAATTAATGAGCTAAATCCGCTGCAAACATAATCTAATTGATCAACGAGAGAGGCTGAGATCCTATCAGACAGAGTGATCCAGTTCCTGATCAGAATATGTCTAACCTAGACTTATCTCTGCAATTGGAAGTGATCCTCGTCTTAGGATTCACAACACTCATCCAACTGAGAACATCATAGGGAATGTCTCTGAGGTGTGAGAACAAGAGGACAAACTCATCATGGGAATGTCTGCTTGTACTCATGCTTCCTGTCTCAGCTGGAACCAAAGAAGGTAGAAGATGCCTTAAAGGATAGTAGTTGGGTTGAATCGATGCAGGAGGAGCTGCTTCAATTCAAAAGACAAAAGGTCTGGAATCTATGCCACTACCATCTGGTCAAGTACCCATAGGCACAAATGGGTATTCAGGAACAAAAAGATGATAGAGGCTTGATTATCAAGAACAAGGCAAGACTAGTAGTTCAAGGGTGCACCCAGGAGGAAGGAATTGATTATACTGATGTCTTTGCACCTGTTGCAGACTTGAGGCAGTTAGGATCTTCCTTGCTTATGCTGCATCCAAGAACTTCACAGTCTACCAACTTGATGTCAAGTGTGCTTTTCTATATGGGATATAGATAGGAAATCTACGTGTGTCAACCTCCAGGATTTGAAGACCCACAATACCCCAACTATGTGTGCAAACTGGATAAAGCTCTATATGGGCTGCACCAAGCACCTAGGCTGTGGTATGAGACCTTGTCTCAGTTTCTCCTGAAGAATGGATACACTAGAGGTACCATTGACAAGACTCTTTTCATCAGAAAGAGTGGAGAAGACATTTTGCTTGTACAGTCTATGTTGATGACATCATATTTGGTTCTTCAAACGACCAAATGTGCAAAGACTTTGAAAGCATTATGAAGCAGAAATTTGAGATGAGTTCTATGGGAAAAATGGACTTTTTCCTAGGAATCCAGGTGAAACAAATGAAGGAAGGGTTCTTCATAAGTCAATCTAAGTATGTCTCAGACATCTTAGAAAGATTTGAAATGAAGGACTGTAAACCAGCCAAGACACCCATACCCAGAAACCATAATCTTTGCCCTGACCTTGAGGGGGAGGATACTGATCAACATCAGTATAGAGCATTATTGGTTCTCTGATGTATCTCACTGCAAGTAGACCAGATATCATGTTTGCCACATGCATTTGTGCAAGATATCAGGCTGCTCCAAAGGTGTCTCACCTAGCTGCTGCAAAGAGAATCCTCAGATACCTCAAAGGAGCACCTAAACTAGGTCTCTGGTATCCAAGAAATAGTGATTTCAATCTCTATGGATACTCTGACAGTGACTATGGTGGCTGCAACATTGACAAGAAATCAACATCAGGAGGATGTCAATTTCTTGGTGGAAGGATTATCTCATGGCAATGCAAGAAACAATCCTGTGTCTCTACATCAACTGCTGAAGCTGAATACATTGCTGCTGCTAGCTGCTGTGCTCAACTGCTATGGATTCAAATCAGATGTTAGACTATGGGTTCAACTTCATGACTACTCCTATCCATATTGACAACAACAGTGCTATCTCCATTACTGAGAATCCGGTGAAGCACTCCAAGACAAAACACATTGATATCAGGTATCATTTCATTAGAGATATTCATGAGAAACAGCTGATAAAGTTAATCAAAGTTGATTCAAATGAACAATATGCAGATTTGTTCACAAAGGCATTTGATGAACAAAGGTTTAAGTATCTCATATCAGCAATTGGGATGATAAACATTGAATAACTACCTCTTTTGAAGACCTTTTTAAATGAGTAATGTCTTGTGTCAATACAATTTAAGCCCTGTTGCAAAAGATCTTTAAATTATTCCAAGTATAACTTCCTTCCGAAGAGGAATTAACTCTCGGAAGATATTCTTGAATATCTTCCGAAGCCAAAATTCCTCATTGGAAATTTTCTTCTCGGAAGAGTTTTTGGTCTCGGAAGAAGCGATTGATTCTATATCAGATCTACTTCCGAAACTTATCCAACTCTCCATTCGGAAAGACAACTTTACCTTCGGAAGCAATGCCTGGCTTCGGAAGATAAATTGCCTTAGAAAGAAAATTACCTTCGGAAATGTTTTACCCTTGGAAGTAAAGATTTTTATATGTAACGGATATCTTTTGGACCCCACTCTGTAAAAAGTAAAGATTTTGTTGATAATGTCAGATTATTTAAAATTATCCTTGCCGCCATCATCATTTCTCTCCGCCGTAAACCACCATACCACCCACAGTACCCCAAAACAGTTACCCTATTACCACCACCATACCACCATTCACCCCTTTTAAATAATCTTGACTTATCAATTTCATCTTCTTTTACCACTTTACAGCCCTAACTGTTCCCTTCACTGTCAAACCATAAATTTCACTCAAAATTTCAAGCTTACCTTTTCTCCAATGGCGCTAAACCCTCAGCACAACCAAGTCGCATTACTTGACTCGTCAAGGGATGCTGACTTCACCCAAATCATCACCTTTCTCACCGAATCCACCTACCTCACTGCACTCACAGTTAACCAACCGTATACTCCAACCATATGTCAGAATTTTGGAGCAACGGAGAAACTACAGTGCTGAATGGGGTTCGAGTCCTGAGAACCAGAGTTTGTGGCCAAGAGTTGGTCATCAATGAACAGATCATCAGGGAGCATCTCGAGCTTCACGATGATGGGCTCCTACTGAGTTCCCCAAGGAAGACTTGGAAGGCACATATATCCTCATGGGATATGGAGGCGATGTCAGCAGGTCCACCGTATACAAGTTCAACTTCTCTTACCATTGGAAGTTCCTGCTGCACATGTTTTGCACTGCCTCTCCAACAAATCAGGGGTTGGGATCAAATCCCATATGAACTAGGATGCCTAGTTCATGGGTTGGTGAGAGGCCTCAGATTCAACTACTCACGATTCGTGTTGAACAACCTAATCGCCAATCTCAGCAGGGATACATTCTTCATGTATCCCCGATTTCTTCAACACATAATCAACTGTGAGATGGAACCAAGCAAGCTTGTCTGCGCAGCTGCTCTTCCTGTTCCACACATGAGGCCTACCATCTTCAAGACAATGAAGAAGATGTCCACCAACTTCACTGGACGGTACACTCCATTACCTCCAGAGATGACTGAGCGCATAGCTCCTGGTGACATCCCTGTTCTCCCCACAGGTGATGAACCCACACCAGCACATCCACCACAATACCAAAACCTTCTTTACCCATCAAAGCCACATATCAGAGACGTCCCAACGAACCCTTGTTCAATCTCCTCTGATTGAACAAGCTCCTTCTGTTCACACCCAAAGGACTAGAGTGGAATCATGGGCTCCCACTCAGTCCGAGGTCACACCATCCTTCACATTGACCTCAATGTGGGTTTTGAGTCTCCTCAGTCTCAAACCCCTGAGCCCGAACCCCAAGCCTTTAGCCCACAGGGTGAGTCTCTACACTCCCCTGTGCAGCCTTCTAGGGACAGCCCCACCATAGGCTCAATGCCTGTAGACATTGATCAAGGTCCCGGGTCAGTAGGACTAACCACCCTCTCTTTCACTGACCTTTTGCTCCGAACTGATGAAGAGATTACATCTCTCCATGGCCATGAAGTTGATCTACAACACCCACTGAGAGATCAACAGAGCCAAGAGGGATCCCTTGTCTCTAGCCCCCATCAGAAGCCTGCTACTGAGGTGAGTCCCACTGATGTGGAGGGGACTCATGTAGACTCAGCTGCCACTACTCAGAGTCTCTCATTGAGCTCTCAGGACAGTGGTAACATAATTAGGACTGAGTCTACGCAACTTTGCCCATTGACATCTCTGAAAGAGATGACTCTGAGCAAAGGAAACCAGGGTGCCAAGAAACCACATCTGGTGGTGAGAGTGAGCATACTAGGTATGTTATCTCATCTCCCTGTGATTCTTCCTATGAAGATGAGGGAAGTATGCAACTAACACTTCAGTACTTGCTTTCTAAGGTCTCCAACCTGGAATCACAGGTGAAGATCTTAGAATCAAGGACTGCCACTCAGCAACTTGAGATTAACTCTCTCAAGGCTAAACTAGCTGAGAAACAGACGGAGGGTCTGTTAGGCATGTACCAATCCAGGTCTCAATGACTTCTTCCTCTAGCTCATCTAGCTCTCAAGATGATGCTACCAAAAGGGGGAGAAAGTTCAGAGACAAACACCTATGGAACCACAGACCCAACTCATTTCCACCCAACAAATCATTACACCACCTGAGTCATCTCAATCCTTTCTGGAGATTGACTCAAGGATGCTTCAAGATCTCTACAGACTTTTCACAAAGTTTGTATTGAGATCATCCCTAGAACAGCCCAGCCCCGACACCACACTTGCATACTTTGGGGCTGAGGAGCTTCAAAGACTGACTGCACCTTCTACCACTGTGGAGGAAGTTGGTCAACCTAAGGTCTTCATGGAACCTGAGATTAGCTTCGAAGGGAAATGGGGACTGATGGCCCAGCAACTAAAACAGATGGGACAGAATCTGCAGCAGTCTCATCTTCCGAAGCTCTAGCTGAGGCTTCCGAAGTTTACATGGAAGCCTCGGAAGAACAAGACAAGTCTTCCGAGGCCGAAATAGAAGCTGCGGAAGGCTTATTTCAGATGTCCGAGGAACTGACCATCACAGATGTCATTGCTGAAATTGCATCTGAGGTGAGCAGGGAGGACATTTCTGATATACCTCCAACCCAAGCACCAGCTGAACTTCTCTCTCAATCACAACCCTCCATCCAAGAACCACCACAGTCAAGCACAATCAAAGACAAAGGCAAAAGAAAGTTGACAGCGGAAGAGCTTCAGGAGGAGGAGAAGATTGAGAAGGCCAAAAGAAAGGTCGGTTTCCTACTGAGAAGCTGTTAGCTGCTAGTTCTAAGGCAGCTGCAGCCAATCAGGAAGAAATCAACCTAAAGAGAAGAACAGCACTCATTGACCAGCTCATCAGCCTAGGAGCTGTCAATGAGAAATACTCCTGCTACCACTAGAGGAGTTGGTGACTTTGGAGAGGTCAACCAGGCTACAACAAGAAAGGGAAGCCAGTTGGCCTTGGAGAAGGCAGAAGAAGAGTAGAGGGAGGCAGCCCTGAAGCTGAGAGAGGAGAGGATCAACATGATGATGAATGATCCTGTGCCCACAACAAGGAGCAGGATCAAATGGAGAAGGAAAGGAAGAAGGCTGCTAGG
>JABSNV010001182.1:0-47696 GCA_024085815.1 Flaveria linearis | reverse complement strand
TACTATCTGTAAGATCTCCAATATGTGAAACTTGTCAAGATGAGTTGCGTCTCATAGACCCTATCCAAGAAGAGGATGAGGATGAAGAAGAGATAGTGAAGCATGAATCTATAGTGAGTAAAAAGGATCATCCTAAGAAGGGTCACTATGCTTCTGGAGAGAAAATAGAACTAAGGATGACTAAGTCTACTAGGAAGAACTTGATCAGGGCAGCCAAAGAAAATCAAAGAAAGCCTAAGTGATCGAAACCAGTTTCAACTCCAAGCAAAAAACAAGTCTTTATTTCTGCTGGATTTGAAGTGATAAAGGCTGAAGACTTAACTATGAACTCTAGTACCAGGGGTCCTAGTTCGTGACCAAATCATCTTGGTCAAGAGAAAAAGATTAATCAAATGTGTACCACTGCTACATAACATGAACCATCTAGTTCCTAGAGCAAACCTCACCCGAAGAAGCCTGTTGCATCATCTATGAAGATGAAGAAGGAAGTGGAAATAGATCAAGCTTAGCCCTCTACCCAGAAGAAAACTCTTAAAAGTATGACAGTTGAATGCATCATGTATGGTGGTGCTTCTCACTTTTCTAAGATCGCATCTACAATCCCAAGAGTACCATCCATATGACTAAGAAGAAAACTTCTGAGAAGAAGAAGAAGAGAGCTATGAAAGGATAATCTCTTCCTTTCAGATTCTCCAAAGTGAAGAAGAAGATAGGTGGAAATTACCTTAGGAAGAAAAATTGGTCTTGGAAGAAAGGAATGCTTCCGAAGTACTTAAATCCACTATAGTGGATGCAAAACCTCCCAAAGGTCCAGCCTCTAAAACATCCAAAGTCATCAAAACTTTCGAAGTATTAAAGGCCAAGTCTAATATTCCAAAGACGGTGTGGAAGATGAAGGAAGACCATGTGACTGAAAATTCTTCATCAACAATAGCAAATGATCATCAAAGTTTGCATATAGGATCAATAACTGTTGAACTATCTTCAGTTCACTTTGATAGCCCAAGACCAACAAGGCTTGGGTTTCTAAATGTAACTAACCATCTCTTTTTGTTCAAGAACAACTAAAGACCAAAGGAAATGTATGGATCATTAATAGTGGATGTTCCAGGCATATGATAGGCAATTGCTCTTTGCATAAGAACTTTGAAAGAATTAATGGAGGGCCAATTGCCTTTGGTGGAGAATCAGGTGGTTACATTACTAGAAGGGGCAGAGTCACAAATGGTAAGCTCAATATTGAGAAGGTAAACTATGTTAAGGAGCTTGGGTACAATCTCTTAAGTGTATCCTGGTTTTATGACCAGAGACATAACATGCTCTTTACTGAGCATGAGTGCATTGTTCTTAAGCCTGAGGTGATCATTCCTTAAGAGCATATCTTTCTCAGAGTTCCCAGGAAAGAAAACATGTACAAGATGTATTTGTAGGAAACATCCGCATCAGGAGAAGTTTCTTGCTTTCTATCTAAAGCCAATAGTGATGAGTCTTTCCTATGGACTAAAAGAACGTGCCATGTAAACTTTAGGAACATAAAGAAATTAATTAAGAATGATTTGGTAACTGGAATACCAAAGAAAAAGTTTACAAGTGATGACCATTGTGTTACATGTCTAAAAGGGAAGCAACACAAAGTGTCTCACAAGCCAAAGGAAAAGAATTCCATCACCACTATCCTACGCTTATTGCATATGGATCTCTTTGTCCCTACTAGTATAATGAGTTTAGGAAGGACTTCTTTTTTTCAGGAAGGAATGTGTGTAGAGGAGCTATCGCACTTGAACCTAATCCCTGCCTGTTCTCATAAAAAATCTTTACATGCATGGATGAAGATAAGATGTTCTTGAATGTTTCTTCTTCAAGAACACACTTTTTGCCCTGGCTTTGCTTATCATAAGCTCAACCTCGCATTTAGTTAACTTGGTAATGAGATCTTTGATTTGAGTCCTATAATTATGTGCTCATGCTTAAAAGGTGAAATTGTTTCTCTAAATCTTGTATTTAAGTTTATAGTCATTTTCATCTCTTTTGAAATCAGATTTTAAAATATTCATGGACTCAAGGTCAGATCTCACTTCCCAGTTATAGGGCATATACATGTTTACTTTAGTAATGGATTTAGGAGTACAGAGATATTTTAATACCTTGGCTTCTTTATGGTCAGCCATCAGTGCTTAGTTGGGAGAACATCCTCTACCTAAAAGCTCCAGTCAAAGCCTACATCTTCAACATCAACAGTAGCTTGTTGTTTTAGTTGGCTTGGCTTCTCAGATATGGGAGCAACATCAGTGTAGTTGGGCCTGGATTATACTTGGCCACCACTAGTCCTTGGTGCCTTGCACTCCCTAGCAAAGTGTCTCATCTAGTTATATTGTAACACTTCACTTTTCTTTCATCCAGTCCAAACTTTCCAATGATTATATTGCTGGGAAAACTTTTTTTCGGTTGTCTTGTAAAACTTTTGGCTCTTTGAGTGAGAAGAGCCATTTGCTGGACTTTCTCCATATACTCCAGGTCATCTGGATGGATACAATCCAGGTCTTCAAGAGTGAACAGAAATTTGACATACTTTCATCAGCAGAGATAAAGGCTTGAGTTGAGCATATCTCTTAGAATGAGCTTCCTTGGATGTAGCTTTTCCTTTGTGTCTTAGGAAAGTTGATAAAAGGGCTCTTTTGTGAATTGTCAGGGTAGAAGATAAGATGATGCTGTGTTTCTCTACTATCCTTTTTAATCACATGGAGGGATGAACTCTGTTGATTGCTAGAAGAGCTACTTGATGGATTTTGCATGTTCATCTCTATTTGGTAGCCACTAAGGATACCATACAACTTGTGAGAGTAAGGGTGGAGAGGTTTTCAGTTCTCTTAATAGCCATACAGTAGTAAGTCCATTGTCTAGGAAAAGAGAACATGAATTCCTCACAATGTCTCTATTCTCAAGCTCAACTACAACATCCATGAGAGTATCTACAATCTTAACATACATAAAGTATTGAGTCATAGTTTCACCTGACTTGCTAGCAAACTTCTCAAACTGCTGATTCATAAGGTCCTTCTTGTTTTCTTTAGATTCATTAGACCCTCATACATAAGCTTCAGTGCATCCTAGAGCTTATTAGCAGTTTTTCACTCTTGAAGCCTCTGTATATAATGTTTGGAAGAGAAATTTGGAGAGCGGTCATGACCTTCTGATCTATATCAATCTTCTTCCAATCTTCCTCAGAATAGTCAGCCATTTCCTTAGGAATCATCCTACCTCCAGTAGTGGCTGAAGAAGTACTTGGGATGTGAGGTCCTTTAACAATAGATCTCACATACTGTTGTCTTGAGACTTGATGAACCCTTCCATATGTTGGCATCAAGCATCAAAGTCATCAGGAGTGCTCAGTGGAGATTTTGTCATGTTACTGGTTTCCATATTAGCCTTTGTGAGAGTTGCCATTGGAGCTGATAAGTGTTTTGTGAAACTGCAGAGATCTAAGATGATGGATCTTACAATCAAGAGCCTGAAATGCTCTGATACTAATTGCAGGACTAGTGAAGGGGGTCAATGCAATAGTTTTACAGTGTTTGGAGAGACTTAGAACATTTAACAGATCAAATAGGGAACCGACTTAAAGTGAAACAAAGAACAAAGTAAAGAATAAGAACGTAATAAAGGTTTTCAAGAATGTTGTATATGTTGGTACACATGTCCCTAGTTCTAGTTCTAGTGAGCTTAAATGTAATTGATTTTCATTTTGTAACACTTATGTAATGTTTGATATATGAAATGAAAAACTCTTCTTTGAATGTGTATTGGTTATTGAATGTTAAATCTATAATATGATTGATTGTTACATGCTTATATGAACATGTTATATAGGTATACAGTTGTTAGACTAGTTCTGTATCATTAAAGGTTTAGGAATATGTTTAACTAAGTCTCATGATTCAGTCGCACGACTGGACCATGCGAATGGGTCAGTCGCACGACTGAAGCAGGTGATTGAGACAATCGCACGATTGAGTCATAAGACTGACTCAATCGTACGAATGAATCAATCGTTCGACTCAGTCGCACGACTGAGCCATACGCATGGCTCAGTCGTACGAATGAAAACTGAAACCTATAAGTACCACTTAATTCGTGGAAAAGAAAAGACTTCAAGAATTCTTAACCCTAGCCGTTCCTGTTCGTCTAGAGCATCCCTTCCAACTTCATAGAACTTTTCGATCGATTCTAATCAATTCTTAACATATTCTAATCGTTAGTTTTGATCGGATTAACGTTCTCCCTGATTGGATCGCCAATCAAATAGGATTCCGCACTATTTGATCTGGTTTCACGTTGAATCAGTTAGTACTCCGTCCGTACACGGTCCTAATAGTATATTGCTCTCAATTTCTTCTTATAAAGTGTCACAAAGCTTAAAATCTAATGACATGTACTTGAGATACTTTATACTACATCCTACAGGCGGTGATACTTTGAAGGCCAGCTGGAAACACTAATCTAATCAACAAGATTAATGTAAAGTCAAAAGCCAGATTGCATTTGACTAGTGACTATGACATGCCATAACTCACATCCTTATGTAATACAAAAAGGATAAAAGTACAAAAGTAGAAAGTTACAGACTCTAAGATCTTAATCTACAGTTGAAAAAAGTATGGACTTTTCACCAACTCATATAAGTTGGTGAGTATTCAGAGATGGCAACGAAAAATGGTTCAACTTTTGTCCAAAGTGAGTCAGAGAAAGCATGTCTTCTCTGTATTCATAAGAAATCAGTCTCTTGGCTTCGGAAACTTTTTCATGAAGCTGCGAAAGACTTCATCTTTGGCTTCGGAAGATTTGGTATTTTGGCTTCAAATGATATGATACTTGGTATATTTCATTAAGTTGTATCAAATCTTCCAAAGTAACTTCCTTGTTCTTCATATGTGCATGTTGAGAGCTCTTTGGTTGTATCAACCTCTAAGTGTAACCCTTACAGTTACTAAGGCTCCCATAGCTAAAAACCACCCCTAGGACCTAATCTTAAGGGGGAGTGTGTTGATGAACATCTCTATAGGGCAATGATTGGGTCTCTTATGTAACTCATAACCAGTAGGCCTGATATCATGTTTGCCACATGCATATGTGCAAGATATCAAGCCAACCCTAAGATATCACACTAGTTGCTATCAAGAGGATTCTTAGATACCTCAAAGGAGCTCCCAAGCTGGGACTTTGGTATTCAATAAATTCTGACTTCACTTTGTATGCATATACAGATAGTGACTATGGTGGCTGCAACGTGAATACAAAGTCTACATAAGAAGGATGTTAATTCCTTGGTGGAAAGATAGTCTCATGGCAATGTAAGAAGCAATCCTGTGTATCTCCATCAATTGCTGAAGGTAAATACATTGCTGTTGCAAACTGCTGATGTGCTCAAATGCAATCTCTATCATAGAGAATCCAGTGCAGCACTCAAAGACAAAGCACGTCAACATTAGGTATCATTTGATAATAGATTATTTTGAAAAAGGATTGATAAAACTTGTCAAAGTTAACATAAATGAACAATATGCTGATCTGTTCATAAAAACTTTGATAAACAGAGATTTAAATATCTTGTATCAGCTATTGGGATGATTAGCTTTGAGTAGACTTCTTAAATTGATTTCAAGATTTTTTTAAATATATGCGTCTTTAAAGTTGAATAAGCCATCACTCATATAAGCCATGTTTACCTTGGTGGAAAATTTTTCTAAATGAAATTCCTTAGAATTTTAAGAATTAGAGATTCTGGAAGACATTAAATTGACTTCGAAAGAAAGTTATGTCTTCAAAAGTAATAACTACTTACTAAGTAATTTAACTTATGAAGAAATTCTAATATATCTTTCAAAGCTTAAATATGCTTCTAATTTAACTATATGTTTTGAAGGACAATTTCTTCTGAAAAAACAATTAAGTCTCAGAAGATATATTCATCTTTTGAATAAAACATCTGAAGTTTATATTTTTCAAAACCGAATATGTCTCAAAAGTAAAATTACTCCAAGTATTTTTCTTTGAAGCAATTCTTGTCAAACTAAGGAATATCTTCCGAAGTCAGATTGGCTTCGGAAGTTTTCTCGAAACTCCGAAGACAAATTACCTTCGGAAGATTTCTACTTCCAAGATAACTACCTTTTCTGACACTTTTTCTGGAGTGGAACCGACATGCAGATTCAAAGTTTATCCTTTTGCATTAACTTTGTATCATATCCAAACATATAAATATCTTTTACAACAGGTCCCCCTCTTTCTTCTTCATCTTCATCTGAAATCCTCTAACCCAAAATCACTCATAAACACTTGTTGTTCTTTACTTTCATCTTACTAAAGCTTTATAAAATGGCCACCCCTGAACCCCAACCAGCTAGATATTTCCATGCACCTACACAGGTAACACAACCAGGTTGCTCTGTTGTCGTCTGAGAAAGATCCTGGTTTCTCAGATGTTTTCCACTTTCTATCTCAATCATCATATGTCAAAGCACTCACAATAGACCCTCCATTATATGAAGAACAACTGTTGGAGTTTTGGAGGACCTGCCAATAGGTTATCTTGGACAGTGAGAAGGCATTGTTTGCGTCAGTTCAGGGGAAGACTGTTTTTATCACACCAACCACCATCAACAATCATCTGAGGCTGAATGATGAAGAATGTAAGGCTATTAGTAAGGCTGATGCAACCCAAACCCTTAAAGTCTTTCCTACATGCATGCACATGTACACTGAAGTGGAATGCTTCGGAAGATTCACACTGACTTGGAAATTATTCTAAGTGTGAAATCTTTCGAAGCCAAGACAATATCTTCTGAAGCCAAACGATGAAGTCTTTGAAACTTCAAGGACAAAGTCTTCCGAGGCCAACCATTGAAGACAAATTTCTTCCGAAGACTTTTATATTACATGCTTTATCTGATGTACTTTTTACCTAAAGCTGAACCACTTTCCGCTGCCACTCTGATAAGTCACTAACCTTTCATGAGTGGTGAAAAGGTCCATGCTCTTGGTAAACTATATATTGAGGTCAAGTCTGTAACTTTCCACTTTATATACTTTATCCTTTTTGTAATATATTAGGATGTGAGCTATGGCATGTCATAGTCACTAGTCAAAAGGCAATCTGTCTTTTGACTCTACATGGATTTTGTTGTCTAGTTCATGTATCCAGCTGGCCTTCAAAGTATGGCCGGCTGTAGGCTTTAGTATAAGTATTTTTTGATCCTTGTAACTAAGTAAGTTTTAAGTTGAACTTGTAAACCACTTTGTAAGGAACTAGAAGAACAATATACTTTAACCTTGAAAACCAACTGCTTGTGTATTACTCTAGTTTATGTCTCATTACATCTTGTGTTTCTAAGTTCTCTAAACTCATTTCTTCTCAGTTCCCTATCTAAATTGTTTAGTGTTTAAATACACTCTCCTCTTTATGTTGTTGTGTGTTGTACAAGTGCATAAGCCCTTCACCCGGTCCTGTAAAGAAGGCGAACTTTCTTTCCCCAAGAAGTTGTCAACGGATCATTCCAGCTGATAGGATATAAAAGGGACTACTCAGTGAGGACCTTCAAAAAGGGTAAGGTCTCTTTTCAAAGAAAATACCTCCTTTATGTTATAATCCACTCTTTATCAAACAAACAATATGGAGGATGGGACCAAATTCCAGAAGACCTATCCTATATAGTCCATGAGATACTCTAAGTTCAAGTACTCTCAGTTTGTTTACACAAACTTTCTTGCTAAATTGGGTCCGTAGAGTATTACATATTCCCTAGATATGTCAGGTACATTCTCAACTGTGCATTGGCTCATAGTTAAGGGGAACAGGTAACACTATTAAATTAGGACAGATAAAGCCTGATCTTCAAAATAATAAGAAAAACCACTATTGGTTTTTCCGTAGTAGAAACATCCCTTTTCCCAAAAATGTTAGAGCTCCCTACTCAAGATGACAACTTGGCAGCACCAGCCAATGTTAAACCCACACCTTCTTCATCTTCACCTCCCACACAGCCATAAATAACCATTACCTACCATAAAAATCCAAACGAACCCCTGGTCAGTCTATTCAATACACTCACACCATGCAGGAGGAAATGTAACCAAGTGGTCCTACTTCCCCGAGGAGCAACTATTCCTATCATTTCATTGATCAGTGTTGAGGTTCCTCATGCTCAGCCTGATGAGCTCATTACCCAACTGCAAGCCTTCACTCTGAGTCTCAAAACTCAAGTGAACAACCTTCAGGGGATAGCTACCATCCCCACCCTTTGGACTTAAACCAACCAATCCCTAACCTCCAATTCTATGATGATGAGGATATGGGATTTAGTGAGTATCATCAGTCTCTCTTCTCCTCCCCTGCTCAAGGATAGATAAGTGCTCCTGATTAGTGTTCCGTTGGCCTTTAAAAGGCAATCTATCTTTTAACTTTATATTGATCTTGTTGTCTAGATTAGTGTTACAGTTGGCCTTCAAAGTATGGTTGGCTGTAGGATGTAATATAAAGTGTCTTATGTAACCAGTCCTTAAGACTAAGACTTGTGTATGTAAAACACTTGACAGCACCTTAAAAATCATTATCTTTGTTCTGCTTATGTTCTTTACTCTTGTTCTTTTCTAACCTGTATGATTCCTTGTTTGATATGTTAAGTGTTATACTTTCCACGTTGTGCAACTGTTGCATCACCCTTAACCGGTATTGTATATTGGTATACTCATTTAGTATCCTTTGACCTAAGATGTATACTAGAACTTCCGTTTACCAAGAGGTATTCTTTGATACCAACCGTTGTCACGTAACTGTCAGTCATAAAGGTTTTGGTTAGGAATAATTCTAAAGTTAAGTGCGAGTTGTATGTAGTCAATAAGGAATTATTACTCTTACGTTATATGTACCAGTTAAAAATCATGGCACCCTCGTTGATTCAAACTGGTGAAGTGTGAGGCCTCAATCAAACTGATAATGTGTTTGATTGGGCCATACAGAATCTAGATCAAGAACATTAATGAATGAGCTCCATATGAGAACAAATATCAATGACTCAGTTAATGTCTTTTAAAAATTGATAAATGATTATGATTACCATAAGTTATTGTCTTGTTTTAGTAAGGTGTTACTAGATCAACATTGTTTTGATTAATGACTTTATAGTGTAATGCCTTGTTGGGGCGACCATATATAGCTAGAGCGTTGCTGACTGTCTACGTGGAATTTAACCATACATAATCCAAGTGAAAGTTTCTTGGATTATGTATTGGTTTGATTACGTCACGTTGCCAACCGAGCTATGGCCCGTATGAGTTACACCTTGGGTAACGAATTCAAACCCACTAAATTAGATTAACTGTTAAATACAAAAGCAATTTACCGAGATTTAATAATTTATAAAAGTTATAAATTTTCTAATAAAAATGATTAGTGGTTAAACGTTAAAGATTTGGGCTTTCGGTTTGAAAGTAGGCTAATAATTATTCCCACCGGGACAGGGTCCGCTAGGGTTAATTAAAGACAAATAGGGCCAATAGAGAATAACCCTAATTACCTTTTTAATACCTCACTACAATCTTGCGGCTGATCTTGATCAAAACAAAATGATCTTTGGTTTATTTTTATTTTGGATTGCAAACCCCAAGAACCCATTTTCTTATAAATCTTTGTGGTTGGCAAAGAGTGTTTTCCCTTATTTTGACCATGACCTCAAACTACAACACTTGCCCGCATTAGCCGGATGAATATATTCAACAGATATCACACCATGCATGATAGGTTTATGTATTAAACGATGTCTAACACTTAAACGTCTAGACTTTTCATTATATATTGTAAGCAGGGGCGGAACTAGGGTGTCGGGTACGGGGTCAAGTGACCCCATTGATTTTTGAACCTGTAGTGTAACGTATAATGCTGAATTTTTTAGTGAATCCATAGTTTTTACAGGAAGTGAACCCATTAGTATATTAAAATTCAATAAGTGTCAATAAGTGTTCCGTAGGAATATTGTCTTCTGCAGGAACTCTTGTTATTCCGTAGGAGCTTGTACTTCCGTAGGAGTCTACACTTCATCTTGAGATCATCAGTGAATACTGATGTTCATTCGTAGACAAACTATGGAAGTCGTCTTGTAAGAAACATATCTACGGATTAACAAAATTGTTCATCCGTAGATGTTTCTTACACTTAGCCGATTACAAGAATTCACCAAGTATATTGTTTTTACCTGTCATCATACACATTAAGCAACACATATATATGGGTTAACCTATATACTTAATGCATACATAATGATAGTCAGTTACAATCATTTATCAAGAATTGATTAAAGTTCTAAGCCTATACAAATTGATCTAGACCTATTCTTTCTAGATCTAACAATACTCCCCCTTAGGCTTATATCCTTGTAATCAGTTCTTCAAATCGAAAGTTCCTTCACTCTGGAAATTATCTTGTTGTAGAAATAAGACACGGCAGTCTTCTGATCATCATACTTGTAGTTGATTTTCATCTTGCTGAGCTTCTTCAGAGTTTCAAAGCTTAGTCCCAGAACATCTTCTTCAGTTATGAGTGTATCCAACACATTATTGTTGTGCACCACTTCTAGCTCATCCTGCTCTAAGATTCTTAGTTCTAAGGCCTCATCAAAGTTTGTCCCCTTCAGCAATCCAGCATTATGTTTTCTCCTCTTGTAAGCTTTGGCATGGAGTTTGTCAATCACTTGGATTACATGCACATGCAGGAACAAGTCATTTTAAGCTCTGTCATCAATTAACTTTGAAAAGTGTTTGTCATGCAGGTATGATGTGTAGCTGGGATGTAGTAGTTTGATTTCCACAGGATCAAAGATCCTGATTCTATCAGCCTTCTTGTTGTCAGCATTCCTCAGCAGCACCAGTTCCTTAGTCTTTTCAACATATCTCCATTCTGTTATGGGATATGTGTATTGATTTCCCTCTATAGTCTTGATGGCTGTTGTTTCTCTGTTGTTGTATCCAACCCTCTTTAAAAATTCATCATCAATTGATTCTGAGGCATTAGACTTAAACCTTTTTAGACCTTTGATTCTCTTCTTGTGCTCAGCATCTTCTCTCTTAGCCTCAGTTAGGACATCATCTCTGAACTTAGTCTTTAGTTTACCTACCAGAGTTGAGAAGTCTCCTCCTCTTGGGTGTATTGGGTAGTTAGAAATGATAAGGCTTTATAAGTCTTTAAGATCACATTCAGGCAAGCACAAAACTGAAAATACGTCTTGTAAGTATTCAACTCTTCCAGATGTTCTCTTAAGAACTGTACATCCCAGTCTGGATCATATTTATAGGCCATAATCATGTTCTCTTCCATAGAACTGGGAGTTATGAGATGATCAATCAGTTGTATCAAAGTATACTTATGTTCAGTAATTTCTTTGAAAGGGGTTCCAAGTGCCCATACTTTGCCTAGAATAACTTCTCTTGGTTCTCTGATCAGTTTATCTTTCCCTTTATGCTGATCTTTGCTTTCAACAACCACAGGTTCAGCAGCTGTCTTGTTATGGTGTTCAATAGCAGGGTTTGGAGCTTCAGTTCTGAATCTTACACCAGTTTCAAGCTCAACCTTCATAACATGCTCCATCATCCTTCTCAGCTCACCAACTGTTCTTCCTTTCAGCTCATGTAGCTTGTAGTTATGACCTTGTAGCCAACAAATCATGTTGTACTGTTTAGTTTAGCTGTGTCACAGTGGCCTAACTCTTTCTTGATCTTCTGAATTGATTGAAAGGTAGTGAATGCTTCATAGTCACAGTTGAGGATCATAAATTTTGCAAGCTCAAACACTTTCAGCAGAACTTTCAATTCAGTAACATTCATCCTTTCAACTATGTCATTGGGAAACCCATGGTTGATAAGAGTCATAAACATGGTTGATTCAGGCCTCTCTTCCAAGATATCTTTTGTTGTCAGAAGATCATCAGCCTTTGAAATTTTTTTCTGTTGGGGAGTCCATCTTGATCAGCTCATTCCATTCTTCTTGAGTGTATCCTTGACCAATCAGTCTAGCTTTGTTTCTCATAATTATACCTCTGTCATCTAGCTTGTTTTTAAGAGCCATCTTGTTCCAACTGGATGTTGTCCTTCAGGCAAATCAACAAGATTCCACACTTTCTGCTTTCTGAATTGTTCAAGCTCTTCCTGTATAGCTTCAATCCAGGTACTATCCTTTAGAGCAGCTATTATGATTGGAGGAACAACTTGAGACAGGAAGCAAGTAAACAAGCAAATGTTTGCAGCTCCCCCTTTACTTCTTGTAGTTCTTGCATTTAGGTCTCTAATTATATTGTCAGATGGATGAGACTGTGAATTCTGGTTGTTGAAATAAAATCAACCAGGATGGTTGATTCTAAGTTAGACATATCCATTGGAGCAGATGGATTCAACTATGATGATGAGTCAATGAAGTAATCAAAGTGTTCTTCATGTTCAGCATTTGAAATAACAGGATCTTCATTTGGTACATCAGCTGCATTATGAATGTCTTCCGCAGGAACTTCTACAGAAGTATTTTATTCATCCGTAGGAGTTACAGCAACATCTACGGATGGTATTTGTTGGGCTGCTGACAAGTCTTGTGAATGCAAAGGATCTTCTCCAATGTTTGGAGCATTTGCTAAAGCATTATTCATATCTCTGGATGAAGGATGATCATCTACTGATGTATTATCATTAACTGTGGATGGAGGGTTGCCATCTCCGGATGTAGATCCATTTTGCTGAATTGGTATATTATTTGTTTCTTGATCCATAACACTAGAGGTTTGTGGTCTTGGAAGATCAGCTGATAGTGATACTTCATTCAAATTTGGAGGAACAAATGGATAACATGTATCAGTAGAACCTGCATTGATCAAATACCCAGAGTTAAATGAATCCGTTAATGCATCTATATCAAACAACCATGATGAACCTTTTACAGATTTGGTAAATACTGATTCATCAAATGAAACATTCGGATTTCTTCCATAATGTTATGTTATGGAATGTAGATCCTATATGATTTAGATATGGAAGAATATCCAACAAAGAAACCATCATATGCTTTCTCAGAAAATTTTCCCAATTGTTCCTTTGTGTTTAACATAGATACATGACACCTAAAAGCTCTAAGATATCCTATAAAAGGTTTTCTTTTGAATAAAAGCTCATAAGGTGTCTTGTTATGTTCATTGGCAATTAATGTCCTGTTTTGAACATTGCATGTTGTGTTCACAGCTTCAACCCATAATGTGATAGGCAACTGAGAGTCAGCTATCATTGCTCTTGCTGCTTCAATGAGAGTTATGTTCCTTCTTTTAGTAACTTCATTTTGTTATGGAGTTCTAGGTGCACTGAACTTGTAACACCCGTAAATTCTTATTAAAGAAATTAAAAGAATAAAATAGAAAGAGAAAGGAAAGAAAAACAAAAGTTACTTTTGTTTAAGAGCCAAAAGTGTCAAATGGGCAACTTTCTATTAATTCTTTGTACAAAAGGTGGTATGGCCACCCATGTTGTCTGCATTTCACTTCATTCGAACTTTTTAGAGAGAGAAAGTAGCAGGAGCAGAAAACCATCAGAATTTTGAAGAAGGATCTGAGAAATTCGAAGTTTTTGGTAAGAAATCCCGAATTCATGATGTTAGGACGATTCTAGAACCATACATGAGCATATAAATGTGACTAGTGTGTTCGGGTGCTCTGTGTGTGTGTTTTAGGTGTATAAACTTCAGCATTGAGAGGACCTTTCCCTAGTACGAGAGGACCGGGAAGGACGCACCTCTGGTGTACCATTATCGTGTATAAACGACTGAGAAGTTCAAGGAAAGGGCATCCAAAACCCGAAGACAAATTAAGGTGAGTTCTAGACCCGTTTTACTGTTTTTAAATGTTTTGGGGCTGGAAATGCATGTAAATATGTTTTTATAAAATTGTGGGTTGATACCCGTATGAAATAATTGTATGTATGTTATGTTTATGTTAGATTTATGCCTAGAATTATGTGCATATATTTAGAACTAGGCATTATGATGTTTTGGACTTGAATTATGAATTAGACATATGAGTAGGATGCTAATGTGTCTGAAAATGGGACTTAGAATAAATAAGCAAAAGTTGGTAAGTCCACTAGTGGTCATACGACCAACAGTGTGGTCGTATGACCAGAATATTTTTCTAAGTGTTGGGTCCAATAGGACTCATACGACCAGCAGGGTGGTCGTATAACAAATTTATGTTTCTAAGTGTTGAGCCCAATAGGACTCATACGACCAACAGTGGTCGTATGATCATGTGGAAATTTTCTAAGTATAGACTCATACGACCAACAGTGGTCGTATGATCCAATATGTTCCTAAGTCCAGGGGTGGTACGACCATCAGTGGTCATACGACCAACAGTGTGGTCGTATGACCAGTTGATAAATCTAAGTGTTAAATGAAAAGTCCAGCAGTGCTCATACGGCTAATAGTGCTCATACGCCCAGAGGGCTTATACGCCCATAGTGCTAAAACGCCTAAACACTTAGAAATTTTCAGGAATTTCCAGTAAGTCCGAAGTTCGAGGTTTGACCAGGGTTGACTAGGGTTAATAAATGATGATGTCTCATGCATATAATGATGAGAATGATTAACCCTAATTGTTACTAATATTATTATTAGTATATTATTGTTAACAATATTATTAAAATATTGTTGAGTAAGGTATGATGTTATGCATGATGATGTACGTATGATGATGAAGGTATGATGATGAATGTATGATGAATAAGTATGATGTGTGTATGTTCCTTGTGATTGTGTATGCTTATCTTTCTGAAACTTTATGAATACGAGAAATGAATTAATGAAGTATTATGTATCGTAAAGTGAAAGATAATGAAAGAGGAACATGATGACGAATGCATGTATTAACGAATGAACGAAATGAAGAATGATGATGAATACATGCATTAATGAACGAATGAATTATGTCTTGCATGCATTGAATAACCGCGATTGGTCCTTCTATGTGATTGACCATGGTCATGGTACCTCTACCGCTTACCTCTAGTACCGGGCATACGCTTTCCGTCATATGTTGACTACGGCCCGGTAACTAAGACTGATTGGGGTGTAGCATATGGTATTGGTACAATTAACCTTTCAATGCGTGCAAGTAAGTATGAACGGGATTCTTGTCATTCGACCACAGTAATCATAGCCGAGTGCTATGAAGTGGGTAAAGCCTGACAGAATCCATACGAGAAGTTAAAGATAATGATGAATAACGAATGATGAAGATAATAATGAATATTATCTATGTGTACGTATGATGTATGAACGCATGAACGAAAGGATACTTTTAAATAAGTAAAAGTATGTTTTTTTACAAAACTAGAACTCACTCAGCAACGCTGACTTTTATGTATTTTCCAGTTGGCAGGTAGTGTTGCTGAGGATGGCACGAGGCGGCTACTCAGCTCTTTTGGGATGGCATTCTTTTGTCAATGTTTTTGTATTGTAATGCAAACAAACGATATTTTGTAACGGGTGTTGTATTACTTTGCAAAAGCATTTATAGTAAATTTAAAGTTTCCGCTGCATGGTTTTTATTAAGTTGTATTAAATGTATGTTTTATGGGTGATGACGACCAACTGTGAGGTGCCCGGGAACGGGGCCTTACAGAATTGCCTTGCAATACCTTTATTCCTGCAAAAAGAATCTAAATCACCATTAACAAATTCAGTCCCATGATCACTCCTGAAAATTTTAACTTTTAAATAAAGTTGATTCTCAATCTTGATCACAAAGTCCATTAATGTTTCATATGTTTCACTCTTTTGTTTTAAGAAAAAGACCCAGGTGAATCTAGTGAAATCATCCACTATCACTAAACAATATTGCCTTTTTCCAATGCTCATCACATTGGTTGGACCAAAAAGGTCCATATGAAGCAATTTGAGTAGTGTAGTGTTGGTATTGATAAATTTGGATTTATGAGACACTTTATGTTGTTTTACTTTATAACACTCTTTCTTTGATAGGCCAATGACTAAGTTATTTTTCACCAATTTATTCATATTCTTTATGTTGGAATGAATAAGGCTTCTATGCCACAATTGTGATGCATCTTCTGAAGACTTAGATAGCAGGCATGTTTCATGGCTTGTGAGTGTTGTGTTGTTCATATCCAAAACATAAGTGTTTCCTTTTCTTGATGCTTTAAGAAGGATCCATTCTGCTGGAACTGAAAAACCTAGCTTAAGAATGTAACAATTAGTGTTATCAAATAATGTTGTGTAGTTTTGATCACAAATTTGAGATACACTTAACAAGTTATACTGTAAATTTTCATAATAATTTAATTTCTCAAATGTGAGCACACCATTAGTTACCATTCCTTCACCAACTATTTTACCTCTCTTCTTATCCCTACCAAATACCAGATATGAGGCATTTTTATGCTTGAAGTCATGGAGAAGAGAACAGTTTCCTATCATATGCCTGGAACAACCACTGTCAACATACCACTTATTTTCAGCTCTCCACGATTGTTCCTGCACAAATAAAGAGATCAATTAGTATTGACAACCTAAGCCTTAATGATCTTGGGTTTGCCAGCAGTGTCTAAAATTGTTACTCCTTCATGAATCAGTCTTGAAGTTTCAGTATTAATTTTAGGCTTAATTGATTCATTTTGAGTTGGTAGTGGTGAGGATGATTCTATTGAAGATGAGGTTGTTAATTTTGAGTTTGGTTTCTTAATCTCTTCTTCCTTCACGTTGTCTTTCTTTGATTGATGCTTTGATTTCAAAGATGAACCTTGATTTGTGAAAGTTTCATCATCTTTTGATTTTGATTGAGACACATGTGTTCCCTTTTCAAAATTATCAAAGAAAGTATCATCAACACTTGACTTCTTGTTAGTCAAGTCCACCTTTTTATGAGGTGTTTTGGATTGACTTGATGTTCTTTTCTTCAAAAGTTTGTCCTCTGCAGATGATTCCTGTTTTGGTTTAGACTTTGTTTTTGTTGCACTTTCTTTGGTTTTGAATCTTCTTGACTTTCAGTGGATTGAGAGACTGATTCAGTCACTTCAGCTTTTGACTTCTTTGTGCTCTTTGTCTTGTTCTTTTTGTTAAAATAGCATTCCTGAGTTGAATGATTATTTTTATTGCAGATTGCATAATGTTTGTTGAAGTAGCAATCAGATGTCATGTGATTATTCATATTGCAAATGGAACAATAACTGCTGAAGTAGCAATCATCAGTATTATGATTTTTCATATCACACCATTTACAATACATTTCCTTAGATTCTTCTTCAGACTCAACTATCTTCTTTTTCTTATTCAGCTTATAAGTCCTCAACTCCTTTTCCAATGGAGCACTTGATTTGTCCTTGCTTTTGCTTGAACCACTATCAAATGATTCTTGTTTAACTTTTGATGACTTTTGTTGCTTGAGATCCAGCACTTTCTGATTAGGTTTGTTGGCAGTTTCTCTCTTTTACCTCTTCCGTAGATTTGGTTTTTGCTTTCTGTAGATGTCCTACGGATTCAGCAGATTTTGCCTTCCGCAGATCTTCTACTGAAGTATTTTTCTGCTGCTTCATTGTTGATTGTTTCTTCTTACCTTTATCTACGTGGGATAAGGGTACCTCCTCAGCAGATCTGCACTGATCAACTCCTTTTGTTGAAGAATTTTTATGCTGATTAAGTTCTTGAAGTCCTTCATTTAGTTGAGCAATCCTCTTGCAGATAGTCTTCAGCATGTTTCTTTGTTTTGGAGGATACTGCGATTTTGATTCTTCAAGTACTTTTGGAAGAATAGTTTCAACAGCAACATTCTTACTAATGTTCAGTTGATCATCATCATGTTCATCAGAATCAGCCAAGTCATCACATTTATCAAAGTCAAATTCTGTGTCATTATGTTTAAAGTTTTCTGATTCAGAAGACTCAGTTTCACTTACCTCAGTTTCATTGTTAGTGTTTTATTGATTAGATTTTGTTTCAAACGTGGTGCTTGGTAATCATTGTTTCAGGCAGAGTTGTGTAGTTATCATTTATTGGAGGTGCAACAACATTATATCCCAACCCATACCTATTCTTTAATTCAATATGAGAATTTAACAACTTCTCATATTGCTGAGATGAAAGTTGAAACTTCTGAAGTTTCACTTCAGTTGATGCATGATTAACCATGGATTTGGTTAAGAAAGTGGTTAGATGCTCAACTTGGGTTTTTAAGCTGTAATTTTCTGAAACAAAATTTTCTAAATCCTTTTGCAAAGAGTTAATTTTAATTTGATATAATTTATGTTCTCTTACATGAGATTCATTCAAAAGCATTGTTTCTTTTACTTTATCAGCCAATTGTTGAGCATGGACTCTATATCTCTCAACTTCCTCAATACATAATAATAAACACAATCTTTCTCTTACCTCTCTAGCCATTGGTCGAACTTTGTTTTCCATATGAGCCATAAAAGCTTGATTCTCTTCCATAACTTCCTTCTCATACATACTCCAGTCACATGTTCCATCTTGTAGTATGTTCAGTCCAGACTCCTTTGAATTACTAGGTCCTGCTGACTCATTAGTGGCTGGTGGGGATGAATTTGTTAGCTGAGGTTGTCTGAAAGATCTTTGAGAAGTTGATTGCTGATGAGATTGATGTTGATGAGACGGAGGCTGCTGATGTTGCCTCAAGTCCGGATTTGATTATTGATTGCATTCTCTAGAGAAATGTCCATAGAGATTGCACTTGAAGCATCTTAACTTTGACTTGTCAACACCAATCTTTGATGTTTTGCTTGCTGCGGCCAAGTTTTTGTTTCTTCTGAGATATTGTTTGGCTTTATACGCAATCATTGCCATTTGCCATTGGAAATCCATCTCCTCAACTACATTAGGATGTAGTTCTTCTAAGTCTAGCTGGCAAATATTTGCTGATGTTAGAGAGCTTCCCAAGTAAGCTTGAAAGCTTGAACTAAAAGCTGCAAAAGCTACTTTTGTTCTTTAGAATCCAGGATCACAGTAATGGGTTCTGATTGATTGTTCGGTTGTGAGGACTTTGCTGGAGCTGTAGATGTATCTTTCTGTCAATAGTTCTTCCTTTGTCCTATCCATGTTTACTTTGAGATGATTTCTTTGAAGGCTTTGATGCATAGAAACTCACTTCCTCTTCATCATCACTCAAAGTACAAGAGTTCTCACTATCATTGTTAGAAATAAAGGCACTTCCTGTACTTTTTGTTTCTTTAAAATGATATGGTGGGACATGGGTTCTCACATTCTTGTTTCTTGTGTTTTCATCCATTTCAAGAGCCTCCACTTTGGCAACCAGTGTATCTAAATCGGTTGATTTGAGATCGATAGTGTTCTTGAACATGGACACAGTTTGCTTCCAACTTTCAGGCAAAGCATGGAGCATCTTTTTGTCTAATTCCTCATTAGTGTATTTTCAACTCCAAGATGTTCATCTCACTTACCAGTTGCATGAATCTGTGGAGTTATTAAGGAATTGATTCACCCTCAATGTGATGAAAGGTTTCATATTGTGAACGTAAGGTGTCTTTTCTAATGCTTCTGATTTCAACAGTCCCTTCACAGAGTGTATGAAGTATCTTCCACAAGGAATTAGTTGTTTTGTAGTTCTCATACCTGATTAAGATCTCTTCTACGGTAAAGCCATACTAAGCAGACTATATGCTTTGATATCAACTTTGACCTTCTTGACATCATCAGGTGACAGATCTTTAGTACTTATGGGTTGATTTTTGTCATTATAATCCGGCCCAAGGGTGGGTGGAATATAAGGACCTTTAGTTATTGATTCCCATAAGTTAGAATCAGTGTAATTTACATGATTCCTGAACTTGATTTTCCAGGATTAAAAATCAGCCTTTGTTTCCAACTTAGGAGGTTGGTATGATCCACCAAAGTACTCATTTTAGTTAAATTTTATGAATTTAACTACAACTGTTACTGTGAACTAATATATCAATAACTCAGATCTACTATTCAATTAATGTGAATAGAGATCTAAATTAATCAAGCAATGAAACAGTGTTTGCTGATAGATAAATCACCATTTTAATTGATTAAACAAAAAGACAATTAAACAATTTTAATACTGATAGATCAATCGATCTAAATCAATGAGCACTTGACTCTGATACCACCTGTGAATCCTAGAATCGCAATCAGGAATTATCAGTATTAAAATAAAGACACGTCAATGAATGTGGAATAATCATTAACTGTTGTTTAATTGTTTTTAATTGATAATTTAATATCAATGATTAAAGCTTGTTATGATGAACACAATTATGTATATGTAATAAATAAGCAGACAATAATTAATTCAAATGTATTTCATTAATACTGAATAATGATTACAAAAGAATAATTAAGAATGGTATGAACAATGATTCTTCAAACGTATTGTTGTTGTTGATGTGACTGCGGCTAGGGTTTGATTTTGTAATGTGATGTGTGTTTGCCGTAATATTGCTATTGTGTTCAATTCTCGATATGAAACCTAGGACTCATATTTATAGGCAATTATGAGTCAGTTAAGGAAATACTAGATCTCTTGGGATTTGTAATTGACTTGTTGACTGGTTGACTTGTTGAACTTGTCAACAAGTGTCATCGTCTTCCGTAGGAATATTGTCTTCCGCAGGAACTCTTGTTCTTCCGTAGGAGCTTGTACTTCCGTAGGAGTCTTCACTTCATCTTGAGATCATCAGTGAATACTGATGTTCATCCGTAGACAAACTATGGAAGTCGTCTTGTAAGAAACATATCTACGGATTAACAAAATTGTTCATCCGTAAATGTTTCTTACACTTAGCCGATTACAAGAATTCACCAAGTATATTGTTTTTGTCTGTCATCATACATATTAAGCAACACATATATGTGGGTTAACCTATATACTCAATGCATACATAATGATAGTCAGTTACAATCATTTATTACAAAAATTGATTAAAGTTCTAAGCCTATACAAATTGATCTAGACCTGTTCTTTCTAGATCTAACAGATCTCCCATGACATCCTTCTGAACGAAAGCCAATCTCATCATATCACCCTAATAAAAAAGATGAAATTAGAAGAGCATACTTGCTTAGAGGTTCATGTCAACCTATTGGGCATGAGTTTCCACAACGATATTTTAGTGGAAAATCTAGACGATTTTGTCCGAGTGGTTTAAACAATATAGAAACTGGCTAGAATATAGTGTGAAAACGGATAGAGCATATTGTTTGTTTTGTTATTTGTTTAAGGAAATTGGTCAAAAAGATGCATTTGTTAATGAAGGTTTTAATGGTTGGAACAAAACTGAAAGATTTACCACACATATTGCTGATGCTAATAGTCTTCACAATAAAACACGCAAAGAAGGTGAGGACTTGCTCAAACAAGAACAATCCATACATGTTGCATTTGAAAAACAAAGTGACAAACAAAAAAGAGAGCATAGAATCCGATTAAGTGTTTCTGTTCTTCATGCAAAAGTGTTATTAAATGGTGGGTTGTCTTTTCGTGCTCATGATGAGTCTGGGACTTCATTTTATAGAGGAAACTTTATGAAGACTCCTGTATTTGTTATATTGAAAAGAAGCTTTTTGCAAAGGTGTCGATTGAAGATGTAATGGAACGGTTTTAAAAAATGAAGACGCGTAGAGAACAACTATAAAATGTAAGTTTTATTTGATTTATTTTGATATTATATTTTTGTTAACAGTTTGTATGCAATTTAATTACATTCCGAACCGACCCGACCTGACCGGGCCCAACCGGACAACCCGAAAATTTTTATATTATCTTGTTTCAAAACGAATCATCGAAAAATAGTGACCCAATTGGGAAAAAATCCTGGTTCCGTCACTGATTACAATCTTTAGCCAATATAATAGTATCAACACACCCATTGGATATTCCAACTTTTCATTTGATATTAAACAAATCCAATTATACAAAAATGTTCTTGATTACACAAAATTCACCATTTAATTTGTGTAATTATAAAGTAGTTTTTTTAACGGTGAGTTTCCTCTAAAATTATAAACAGGTCAGGTCATTAACATTGTCTGTGTTCGCAGAACATACGTGACCTTTCAAACTCAAAATATTAATCGTACGTTAAGAAAAATGTGTTTGAGCCTTACAAAAAAAAAAGAAAAATGTGTTTGTGGATGGAAAAAAGTAAAAATTTTTATACAGATGACGACAAGCAAGAGTTGAGGCCCAAACCATGGGCAAGGATGCGACGCACGTGTACGATGTGGCCCCCCGTGGTGCAGACAGCGTCCGCGTCTAAATTGTCCTTCCACCAATCACATTCAGACAACGTTTTCCTCATTACAACCCACCTTTTACAATACCACCCTGGTCTGCAATACCACCTTACCCTAAAAACATTTCAAACCTCAATATCCTCTTTTTATTTTTGTACATCATATATATCTTCATCCATTATATTATATTATATGTTCCTTTTTTCCTCTGAAATTATGTTACAAAACTATATAATATATGCACACTTCTTTAGGTATAAAAAGAATTAACATGTAACCATTATGTTAAATAACTCAAAATCTATATCAAAACAGTAATATAATTTCTGTTTTATTTTTAGTTTTTTCTTTTGTGATGAAAATTTAGTTTTACTTTAAATAACTAGGTGTTAATTAATACTTAATAGATGATCAGTTGGCATAAATAGCCAGAAATACGAGTGTACGTATAAATAAAATATAATGTATACTAAATATAAATCAATACATAGCAAGATTACATACATCAAACTTAAGTTGGAACCCCTTCGAACCGACGCATATGGAAGCCTATAGCACCACGTATTCACCGTAAATCTTTCAAAATGGTTATTTTTCAAAATTAATTTATAATGTAGATAATTATGTGATCATAATAAAGACAGATATTTATTTAGATAACCTTAATATTAGAAGTCCTAACGAAAATGACATATATTAAGATTCCCCTAGTAACATAGTGGGTGTTTTGATGTGCTTTTCAAAAGCACTTATCGGTTTTTGAATGGATGAAAAGACAAAAATACCTCTCCAAAAACCTTCATAAGTCAAAAATTCTGACTTATTAAGACTTTTGGAGGGTATTATCGTCTTTTCACCCCTCAAAAAAGCCGATAAGTGCTTTTAAAAGCACATCCACACACCCCATAATATGTGGAGTAGAATTGTAAAAATCATGCACAAAGGGTCATGTGGGGATGGTTGAAACAACCAGTAGCTAACTACTGATATAATCTCCCAAACATAGTAGTAAACATATTCCACCAACAACAACGATAACAATAGCAACAACAATAACAGTAGCCGCAACAACGGTTGGTGTGGTGGATGAATGGGGAGGGGAAGGGTGACTTTGAAGAGGATCGAGAACAAGATCAATCGGCAGGTGACTTTCTGCAAACGGAGGTCTGGATTGTTGAAAAAGGCTCGTGAGATCTCCGTGTTATGTGACGTTGATGTGGCACTCGTCGTCTTCTCCGCTGAAGGGAAGCTCTCAGAATATGCTACTGATGCTTCGTATGATCTCTACATCTCTCTCTCTCTCTCTACATCTCTTTCTCTATCATTACTTTATGCTTGATTTCTGCACATCTTAATATAATAAGTTTGCTTATGAAATATATGTAACTTACAACATGTAGATTGAACAGAAACTTTGTTTCAAACACAATATTTGCTATTTCTGAACACATAAAATTAACCCTTTTTTTATCATAAGTCTTTAAACATATATGGGTCTTTTTGTACAGCATATATGGGTTGGAGAAGTGGGGGTGCATATTTTGAACTACTGTTTTAACTTATAGTGACCATTTTAGGGCAAATCACCGTGTGTAGTTCCATCAGTTGTTACCCATCAGACCATATTTTGTTATCATTTCTTATCATATATTTCATGTGTACTACAAAAGAATCTTGCATTTAAACTCATCAAGTTAAAGTTATACTCTTAATATATATACAAAAGTGTACATTATGGCATATAATATGCCCTTCTGGCTTAGTTTGAAATACATCTAATTGTACAACATCTTTTTCTTTGTTTACACACCAGGTTACAAACACTTTTACAACATTTTTTAAAGAGTCAATATTGCTAGTTTACATATATGTTTTTTTAAGATACGTGTACTTATCTTTTACCTTACAATATGAAAATATGTTCGTTTTGTTGTCTCATGAAACAACTGAATCTTGAGCTAGTTAAATCCTAAATTTATAACAACATCAAGCTCTCTATATATTTTTTTTCTTAAAGATGTAGGAACTGTTAGATTGTGATTTGTTTTTGGCTCCAAAAATAACGAACCCTTGTGCAAGCACGCTTAACTATATAATTTTTCTCTTATACCATAATCAGTGTATCCAAAAAATGTTACTAATTTTTAAAGTGCGGCATTTATTACGAAACCATCATTTTTTCTGGCTATGGATGATGTGAGATTTTCTTACGAAACCTACATCTTCCCAATCACAACAGATGTGAGACTTGTCTAAAATAATTTCCCCCTTATGAGCTCATCATCCTTTATGAGGTCTACCGGACACCACCTACAACATAGAAGTGGATTCGATGCCATTTGTGTTATGGGCCCTTCATACCACCAAACTATAGACTTAACTCACTAATAACTCACAAGTTTGTTTTTGTTGCTCGAGTGGAGACTACTCTAAATGTCACACATCCTAGAACTACGTATATACTCCCACCTATGCATACTTAGTGTGAAGTTTTCTCTCATCTATGGTCAATGTACGTAAAATGAGTTAGACAATATTTAAGACATGGTATTTATTATCAACTCATATGTATCACGCCCACAATTGATGTGGAATTTTCCTATGATAGTTAGAGTACTTCTCAACCTTTTATGAGGCTTGCCCAATCATTCTACTCACAACTGTGAGATTCACCTAATTGTCTCACTAAATACCCCATTGAGTTATCGTCCTCGATGACGGTCCCATCATCTCAAATGACATGAGAGTGATTCTGATACCATCGATAACATCTGGCGTCTCATATCAACCAATTACTCTTACTCAAGAAATTTTTAACTATGAAGTTCTTCTCTTATCCACCATCAATACATCCAAACTTGTAGCCATATTCATATTAGGCGTATCGCTTAACGGGGCACCACCACCTTTTCTCTTAAGGAAGTAGATCATAAATACACGTTCAATGAGAGGGTAGTAGTACCCATTTCAACAATATAACATGGAATATATTGAAATGCTAATGATCTACAAATTTAAGAGAAGAAAGTAGATTATAACGAGTTAGAAAACGCTTGGGTTGAAGCACATTATATGCAATCTTTAGAGAGAAAGTGCCTTATTGTAGAACTTTTCATGTACCATAAATTATTTCTCAACCGGTTAAGACCAAATATCAAAACCTTAAATTGTATAAGAGCTAAAGCTCTCTTGCTTTCTTCTCTACTTCTCCCTTGAAGGTTATGAAATAATAATCTTTATTAGTAGGTGCATTGTTAATTACGAGTAGTTATAAGAAAAGTTCGGAGTTATTGGAAAGACAGAAACTCATTTTTCATTAATTAGTGCATAAATTTTAATTAAAATGCATTAAGATAAGTAACAAGAAAATTAATTCAAACTTTAGGTTACTAATACGTATTTTGTGGTTGTTTTCTAATAATACTTGGGCACAAACAAATTTCATGATGGTTTAATTAGTTAAGTTTTATTTGAATATAACACATTTTGTTGGATATTAAACACCAAGTGGGTAAAGTTGGTTAGAGCATAAATTAACGACTCGATCATGTATGATTGTAAAGAGGCAACAAATGAAAGTTGCAAGTAAGATTTCTTAATGTACAAAAACTCTGTTGTAGACTCTTCAGTGACATTTAAACCACCCCCCACCCTAAAAATAAAAATAAAAATAAAAAAATAAAAAAATAAAAAAAAAACATCACGCACACACACCATTGACTTATGATCAAAAATTAAACTTAATCCATAAAACATAATTAATCATATTTCCTTCATATAGTATTACCACATGCATGAATTTTGTGATTGCTGATATATGGCCGGCGAGATCAAACGGCGTTCTTGCAAATGGTAGTACCATTACCGATTATATAGATTGATGACCTATGAATCATTAATCGAATAATCGCTTCATTATTCTTTATGTTTAAGATTATATTAGATTTTCTGATTAGGAATCTCGAGATATAGTTATAACGCTAGCATTGGCTTGCTACATATTTTTTCAAAACCATGGATATATAGAAATATATAATCAAGGGGAGGGATTCTTTCTTAACCCTCAGCTATCACTATAACAGATGTTAACCCATCAAAATCAATCAAAATTATTATATTTTTTACTTTAATAACATTACATTATGATTTTTTTAATGCATATGTGTTGGAATCAATCGGATCAAATAGACAACAAACAGGATGATTTTGTGGAACTCCCACGACTCTTTTATTATTATAAACTCAAACAAAGACTTTAACCAAGAGATTTTAATACCCTACCCATCTATTTATACCAAAACTATAACTAACACTACTACTTAGACTCAAACTAAGAAACCACTCAAACAAATAATAAAATATTCTAAGCATTATCCTAATCAAATTAAACTTTAAATAGATAAACTAATAATTATCAAAATTAATTCATGAATATGTGTCAATTCAAGTGTAAAATTTAATAATGTGTAAGATACTCCTGCGAATATATGTAGGTGTAAGTGTAAAAGAATATAATGATTTACATTTTTACATTTTACATTTTACATATAAATAAAAGAATATAATGATAAATAAAAGAATATATTTTACATTTTTTAATGTACACATATAAATAAAAGAATATAATGATTTACATGTGTAATAATTTTATTCCAATAACAAATTAAAATTATAGAAGTATTTATGCAAGTTATCGTAATAATGTACTTGGCTGCTCTTTGGAAGCGGTATCTCTGTCTCCCTAGATAGAGGAAAGACTAGCCACCACATACCACTCTTAGACCTTACTCTCAGTAGACATACTGGGTATGTTTATTTGTTTGTATCGTAATAATGTTATTCCAAATATACAATTTTAAGTAAACAACTCCAAGAACCACATAAATAGTTATATTTATTGGTATAGATTATAAGATATGTTAATGTCATCAATTACTAGTATTAAATATAATTTCATGTATGCGATCTACATGCACAACCACACTTCCCAAAATACAGTGTATACAACCCCATTTAGCAAGTCTTGTTTCCCTTCGGTTGCTGACAATGAATTTCTTACACTAACATCTCCCATCACATGATTGCATAATAAGTGACAACTTCTTACATTTCATTTCTTTATTCATTGGCATTATTGCTCTACGACATTTCTTTCTATTCGCTCATGTTAATGTCATGTAATGCTAATGGTATATAACTAACTCAAAACTGCTTATTGCACAGATTGTTGTAGCGCTAAAAGGTCCTATATATGTTAGGGGCTGTTTGGAAGGGTCTGATCGAGTCTGGTCAGACGCGAGCGTCTGACTCGGTCAGACCTGGGGTGTTTGGTTGCTTGCCTCTTACCGGAGATCACGTTTGACCGGAGCTCCTACCCGGTCAGACCTCAACCATAGTCTGACCCGTGGTCAGACGTGAAGGTGGAGTGACGGGCGGTGGTGCTTGCGGAGGTGCTTGCGGTGGTGCTTTGCGGTGGTGGTCGGCGGTGGTGCTTGCGGTGGCGGTGGTGCTTGCGGTGGTTCAGATCTGTGGTGGTCGGCGGTGGTGCTTGCGGTGGTGGTCGGCGGTGGTGGTCGGCGGTGGTGGTGGTCGGCGGTGGTGGTGGTCGGCGGTGGTGGCGGTGGCGGTGGTGCTTACGGTCGGCGGTGGTGCTTGCGGTCGGCGCTGGTGCTTGCGGTGGTAGTCTGACCCGAGAGGAGAGAACCGAGAGGAGAGAACCGAGAGGTAAGGGTGCTTGCGGTGGTGGTCGGCGGTGGTGCTTGTGGTGGCGGTGGATGATGATGATGATTGTGGTTGTGGTGTTTGTGGTTTAACAGAGAGAGAAGAAAGTGAGAGAGAGACGGTGATGTTTGTGGTGGTGGTGTTTGTTGTTGTGGTGTTGGTGTTTTAAATTAAAAACTTTCCTTTTTACAACCAAACACAATTATTCGTTCAGACATCTTACTGGTTCAGACCTTTTACTGGTTCAGATCCTCTTATTCATTCAGCACTTATTCAATCAGATGTTGCCTAACAGCCCCTTAGTCTAGACATGGACCAATGCTAGTGACCACTACGTTGTATGCAATTCTAAGATAACCACATATATATGGTTTTTTGCTCTAGTTTTGAGGAGAGATGGCTCCATTGTATATAAAAAATAAGTTCTTGCATTAGAGCATTCACAGCTCGTTTCCCAATTTTTATGTGAGCTGGTGTCATATATTATAGGGTATGTTTTTTGAGTGGTAGTGAGTAAAAGATGTAAAAATTTTATGAAGATTGTAATGTGTTTTCTCAAATGGGAAAACACGGTACAACCTCTATAAATTTTTTAATATTTTTAAAGTAGTTGTGAGTGTATGAGAGAGAAAATGTAATGATAAGTGTATAAAAAATTATTATTTAATTAAAAATAACAAATAAAAGTAGTGATATTTAATGTAATTATAAGTATGGAGAAAAAGAATAAATTATGAATTCTCTTAGGCCTTCATATTTAGGGGCCTCGACTTTCTAGATGGTATACTAGATCATACATCATTTTTTTATTTTTTAAATATGATTTTGTATTGTCTTGTTAATATATGATAAAGTGTTGGAATAATGACTTTGTCATTTATCATTGTAATTTTTTATGTTTCATAAATTATAACGCATTAGTTTATTTGGGATCTTCGTTAAATTTCTAATTTTGCAATGAAAGCAAATAATCAGTATAATACGTATGATTATGTGCGTTTTAGAAATCGCTTATAATATATGTGTTTTATCATATTTTCATGTGTTAAGATCTCAAGCAAATTAATATATTTTATGACAAGAACCATGGTTTTAGAATCCGATTTAGATATCTAGAAAGATTAAGTTGGTCCTACACAAAACAGGTTATGGTAGATTTTTTAGATAATGATTTGAATTGCATAACTACAAACGCAATTATCTATTATGGATTAATGTTAGTTGGTCACTCTATTTTAATAGTAGATATAGATTAACTGTAAGTGTATAATTAAACTAGTTAGTATTTGGTATTGAATGACATTGATTCTCATTAGGTGTATTAACATTTTTGTTAGACTTATATGTTAGATTGTTTAAGAGAAGTTAAATCAAAATTCTTCACTCCTAAGTTTTAGATTTTTGTATAGTTTAATATGGTGACATTTAGAGCCAACCTAACATGAATTGCTCAACCTATAACATAGATCTAACCTTAAAACACAGTGTTAGACTATAGACATCCGTTAATGTGATGCTAGCCCATTTGATACACATTTTGCCTCTTAGAGAGAAGGTCCGAGGTTTAAATCTAGACATAATGTAATATGGAGTAATTTAAGAAAAAAAGTATAATAGATTTGCCTTAAAAAAAAGACTATATACATCCATTTGCTCTCAAATGTCAAGCTATTATACAAGCCCTAGTTTTGGTTTGAATCATGTTAATTCTCTTCGTTTTTCACATATTAACAAACGCTCATACTTGACTCATTTCTAAGATTATCCTTTACTTTAGATAACATCTAGCCTTAAGAACTTAGATAAGACTATAGTAGAAACTAATTTGGTATATGCATACTTCAACAAAAACGTTGTTCTACTCGAAGTTCCAACTTTTGTTCTTGAAAATAAGCATGTCCCGCGTAGCTTCTTTTTTAAGTAAATACCCTATAAATCCAATTGATTTGTACAAATAATTAGAAAAAGCGTAAAACCCTCAAGACTTCATCAAATGATAAATTTGGTCCTTGACTTTCTAGGCATAAGAGCTCATTGTCCACTAAATTAAACATGATTAGCATCTTCCACTAGATTATATCTAGTTCTATGTAGTCTTAGGTGCGCACCCGGTATAATGCAACAAAAATGTCGTGTGCTCATCAAGGCGCACGTGTGCATAAAAGTTGATGAAACAGGCAAAAAAAAATTGTTAGTCACCGGTTAAATTAGTCTAAAATCATCTAAACATACCTAAAACAATCTAAACTGGTGTAAACAAGTTTAAAACATGTCTTAAACAACTAAAAACCTAAATGTGCGTCTTGTGTTCTTAAACCCTCTTTCAAGTACCTTGCGTTTAGGCATTTTGCTCACCCTTTGTGACCTTGAGTACATCTTGAGCATTTGATTGAGCAGTTCTAGTCCTAAATAATATATTCTAACACTCCTCAAAATTTGAAGGTAAAGGGAATCAGATGTTCAACTACAGCAAAAAAAACAAAGAATCATTGGTATCTAAAAAAACATCGTAAAATTTAGGTAATAAGTTAACTACATTAAAAGAAATGATGGTGACACATCTAAGACCATAGGAGCATCAAGAGGCACAACTACATAGCTATGATGGCACAAGCTACGATTGTGACAGTAGAAACTACGATTATGATGACAGGACGAAGATAATAAAAAATAAATAAAATCCATACTATATACATCAACAATGGATTCCCTAAGAAGGACGAGAGGAAAAGAAAATAAATAAAAAATACTGCCATACAAAGAGGACAATGATGAAGATGGACGTTGTCCAAAAGAAGATCAAGTGCCAGATATGAGTATGACAGAGGAAAAAAGAAGGCAAAAGCCTTAATGATCTAATACCATATAAAATAATAAAAACCATGTAGGTATTTATAATAAAAAACCATGTAGGTATTTTATGATGCGCGCACTGTCTAATTCTGCATGTGATGCGATATTTGCCTATGTGTTGCATGATGTGTATTATGATTATTATGATTATGATTATTATGATTGGTATGGTTACCGCCTTTGTAAACGAGTCGGGGGTCTCCTCGGAAGCGGTCTCTCTATCTCTCAGGATAGAGGAAAGACTTGCCACCACATACCCCTCCCAGACCCTGCTCTTCAGCGGGATACACTGGGTATGTTTGTTTGTTTGTTTGTTTTCTTTAAAAGTATATTTAATTTAATGTCATAAAAAGGATAAAAACCCGTAAAATAACTACAAGAAATATCTAATTTAAGATAACTGCTAATAATGATAACACATCTTTTCATTTATCTTCGTCTCATCTTTAAAACATGTTGGTGAAGGAAGGAGTTCAATGAGGAAGCAATTCTAAAATGCAGTGTTGTAAAACTCGGCCTAGGCGGCCGAGTAAGGTGGCAAGGCGCTTTTCATCAACTCGGTCAACATTACTTGGAATCAGTCCAACTCGGCCATACTCGGTCCAACTCGGCCCTACTCGGCCAACTAGGCCCAACTCGGTCTAACTCGGATTTTCACTATCTTTTACCGATTTTCGCTGTTTTTCACCGATTTTTATTGGATTTTTATTGTTTTTCACTTTTTCATTAATATACATTGAAAGATGATAATCAAATGATTTATACGTCTATAATATTAAATAATTGATATTACGTTTTGAAATATTTTTGTATGTGAATATGTATTTTTTATTTATATTGATATTCAAGTATTTGTTTACTAATATTAGTAAGTTTGTGATATTTAACATATTTATAATTTTCAAAAAAATAACTTTTTTTATAATTTATCACGTCCGAGTACTCCCCGCCTAGGCCGGGTACTCGCAACTCCCTACTCGACCGACCTGCTAGCACCTAGCGAGTTTTGCAACCATGCTAAAATGTAACCGCACCTTTATTTTTCATATACACTATAATGTAAAAGATTTGTCTAGAATATAACTGCATCTTCCTTCTTGCACACTTGACACTTAATGTCTGCAAAACCTGCTAGCTACCATATAGGGCATGTTTGGAATTGCTTTTAAAAGCAACTTATTGACTTATAACTTTTCTAAAAAGTTAATAAATTAATATGGAGTGGCTTATTAACGTATTCTCTCACAACAATCACATTACCAAACATTATAAAATGACTTTTTAATTTTTTAAAAATTAAAAAGTTAAAAGTTAATAAAAATAAACCCTCACAAACACCCACATAGTATTAAGTGCCTATTTTAAACATACTCTTTAGGTTTTTATGTCCACACAACCTTCTCTACCAAGCAAAAAACAATAAAAAGTAAAAAAATAAAAATGCTAGTAAACTTACCTACTAGAATCTTACACATGACTAAAGCTATTGGTTGGGTCTAGAAAGAGTGAGAGAAATCAAATATTTTTTCTTCTTGGTGATTTTCATGTCATCTAGCTAGATATTTTGGTGAAATTGTATTTATATTATTATCAAAGGATAAATCATAATAAAACATCAAATAAGCTGATAAGTATGGAGTGCACACTTTGTTCGATGATCTTATAATTTCTAGTGCTATAACCCGTTATGGTATCAAGGTAATGAAGCCCATTAAACAACGGGTCCATGGATAATGTCTCTGTTTAGCAGGGTTCTAGGGGCGGTAGCTAGTGTTAAGCTATTAGGTTAGCTTGAAAAAAACTAATTTTGACACGTTTATCATGCATCAAAAGTTGATTTCGGAAGTGATTTGCAGTGTTTCGGAAGCAAAACTGTGCTTCAAAAGTAGAAGTATTTGTTAAAAGTAAATTTGTTCTTCCGAAGCAAGTTTATTCATTGAAAGTGAGTGTTCTACTTTTAATACTTTAAAAGAAATCTATATTTCGACAGGAAGGTGTTTACTTCCATAGTAGTTATGTGAAACCATAATGATTGAGTTCCCCAATATAAAAAAAGATATCATTGGTCATCAAATATGAATATTCAAACAGATGCATTTATTTGTTCTTGAATCTCTGATTCTAATTTGATTAATTATTAAGCACCACGAAATAATTCATTTGAAAACGAACTTCGCCCGGTCATCAGAAAATCTAGGCTATCGACGAAGTCTCAAAACTTACACAATTATCACATGATCATAGAGAGGCTAAAAATTATAAAGCAAACGAAACAAAGCGAGTACTAATAGTAGCCAACTACAAACAGATAGGAAGGAGCTAAGACGTACTAAAAATCAAAAGCTAAGTTAAACTAGTATACTTCCTTAGAACTCTAAAAAATTAACTAATCTTAGATTCTCAAAAAGTCCATCACCGATCATGTTCTTAAATAGGTGCCAATCTAGTAAATCATGCCTAATTTGCTCATTCTAAGTTAGTTTCAGCATGTCTTTGCTCCTCAATCCCACCACTATGAAGGTTTATCGGTTCTAATTGATGTCATCGTCTGTCTCCTTGCACGCATGCCCAAACCATCTAAGTTGCCGCTCTCTATATTATTTGTAATTCTTTATATCTCTCGTTTCTCTTAAAAAAAACTTTATTTTATATGATCTAACCTCGTGCGCCCCACATCCATCTTAACATCATCATTTATGCCACCTTCACTTCACGTTTGTGTTTTCTTTATAGACAAGCAAGTACCACAATATAGAATTTCCCCTTTAATATTATTTTCACACAAAACTATTGCAGTTCCCTACACTTGTGCCAACATGACTGAGCACATCATGCTACGTCAGAATCTATGTCATTGTCACTCGAGACGAACGATCCTAAATACCTAACTTGGTCATCTACAAACTTGTCCTATAGTGTTATCTATGTGTCCTTGTTAGCCCTGGTGAAGTTATAATACAGGTGCTCCATTTTAAACGATTTGTTCGTAAAATTATTGGCTCTAAGGTTGATCTCCAGTTCTTAAGCCCTAAAACACAATATCGTCCGCGACAAGCATGCACCATGGCATTGCCTCCGCTCACTAGCTTTTACAAACTGAACATCTGATGCTCCCCTTTTTAGTCTCCAATCAATTATACATTTCCCCATAGGCTATGTTCTTTGAGACATTGCCTTCTTCCCCTCTATCTTAATTCGCCACTCTATATCTCTCACTCACTCTCACTTCATTGACCTCGTGCGTACATATAAAAAGCCCATTGCTTGTCCCTTACTTTTCACGTAAGACTCCTCATGCTCCCCTCCACCCCCCCCCCCCCCCCAAAAAAAAAAAAAAAAAAACAAAACAAAAAAGGACCTTACACAACTCTCTCTCCTTTATACATCTTATTGCTCCCCTTTAATGTTGTAATCTTTCGTCTTTTAAGTTTTCCCATTTGATCCTCACATGGTCAATCTATGACCAAGAGTCAATGTTGAGCCACTACGGCGTCCCTAGGGATGACCTTACACAACTCTCTCTCTCCCCTTACTTCATTAGAAAGCAAAGTATGGTCAATATGAACTTAACTCATCCAAGGGCATATAAGGTTTTCGTTAGGTTTTTTTTTATTTCATTAGAACCTCCGTAAGTTACAACTGGAGTTCTAACTTATATGCATGTGATATCTATATTTGGTTATCGTTTTTACAGAGAATATATTTATGACACATACTTTTCTCTATGGGAAAGTTACATATGCAACTGTAGATAATCAACTTGCAGTTGGTAATTTTATGATCCTTGGAGTAAATTGATGATTTTATTTTATTTTTTCTTTTATGAACCCTTGAAAGTTTAAATATCATGTTTTCAGATAGAATTTGATTGTTCAAAATTGGCTACAAAAATTGTAGTAATCAACATTACAATGTCAAGGGAATTCTCAAAGATGATATATAAAATATAACTCAAAGCGACCAGCAAGTAAATGGGTCAAAATTATCTTCCGTAGTCAACTGGTTGTACATCGAGGTTTGACACTTGCTTGTAAGATGTGCTTGAGATTTACACAAATTATTGATAATAGAATGGCAAGGATCCTTGAGAGGTATAAAAGACACTCAAGCACAGAAAGGGAGCTTAATAGTACCACTCATCAATCTCAGGTACGTCATGGTTACATGTTATATTGCTTGTATTACAAGTTGCAACATTTCTTTTCTTGCCAACATTATGTTACTTATAAGACGAGTTAAAGTTGATATGTGAAATAATTTCAGGCGAGCTGGAGTTTTGAACATGCAAATTTGAAGGCTAGAATAGAGCTCTTGCAGAAAAACCAGAGGTATGTACCTAGAATTTGCAAAACTGGAAATGTATAATCATATTTGTGGTGTGTGCGAATTCACCTTTGAAAGGAGGCAAACAGGTCAAATAAAAAAAATTGAGAAGTGAATGTGTCAAATGGGTCAAAAATGTTTTCCTAATCTAATTAATGCATTAATTGTTTATGAAAAAATATAAAGGTCAAAAATGTATTTTGACTAAAGGCCCCGCGGCCCCGCGCCCCCGCCCCAGTTGGTACTAATAAGCAACTGTTGTACTATATTGGCCCGTTACTCAAACCGTTTGGTTAGTCAATCTTGCCACCTCTAGTTTCTTGTTTTGAAAAAAGTACTCAACAAAAGATGCATATCATGTTTGGTCATAATAGGACTTTCATGGGAGAAGACCTCGATTCCTTGAGTCTCAAGGAACTTCAGAACATAGGGCAGCAACTTGAAGCGGCTCTTAGACGCCTTAGATTGAGAAAGGTATAAATATTTCATCTGTAAGGGGGTGTTTCGGATTTCTTATTAAAACTGTTGATTGCTTATCTGATTATTTGAAAACTTGAAGTTCATTTCGAAACGTTCAATGGACAATCCCAAACATCCCCTCAAAAATCTTAGAGGTAAGTTTACAAACCTGAATTTAAAATGTGTGTTTATCTGCAGAACCAGTTGATGCTAGAATCAATTTCTGAGCTACAAAAGCAGGTATGCCAATTTTCTAGAAAATATTTCCATAATCAGACTTGACTTAATACATATAGTCAAATCCGCTTATGTGGGAACTTAAGGGCATTTCAGTAAATTCCTACACTTTTCACGCTACTATAAAAGTACACTAAATCAGAACTAATTGTGTAATTTGAACCTTAAGAGGTGGCGCAATGGTAAGAGCTAGGTTCAAATCCAGCTTCCACTAGTTTGTGCCTATAACACCTTAAAGACCCTACTGGTGATGGATTCTCACGCTTAATAATAAAAATGTCACATTTGCATCAAATGGGGCTAACGTGATATATGATTTTTGACCAAAATAAAAATACCCACAGGACAGACTTTGCAGGATCAAAATAGATTGCTCTTGAAGGAGGTAACAATACTTGCCCATCAATTATTCAAATAAATTACAGTGTTATCTGCATTACCTGTTAACTAATTACAGGGAAATGATGACTGTATGCTTGTTAAAACTAAGCAGATTAAAGAAAAGGAGGAAGAACTAACCCGGCAACATCTTGTGGACCAACAAACTCACGAGAACTTGTCCTCATTTCAATTAAACCTCGGGTTAACCTCTGAACTCACTCTCAATTTTTTTTGCCAAACCTTGATAGCATCTTACAATAGTGGTTTATAATGAACACATGTTACGATAAATGAAAGAGTAATTCATGTACATACAAATTATGTCATCAAAGTTTAATGTAGGTTCTTAAGACTAATTCATCATAGTGGCCTTATTCTAGATCTTACTGGTATAAAAGTTGCTGTCCAAAATAGAACTGTGGCTAGATCCTTATGTAAAAAAGTAGATGGGAAAGTAGATGAATGATTAAAATCTGCCGCCCCCGTACTCAACTTTTTGATGTTAATGATCATGAACCTAGAGATGAAATATGGAGTGAAAAGAAAATCACCAGATCAAAAATATATATCACCCTGATCAATATCCCTCACCCACACCTCACATGGCCATAGGTGCACCTTATTTGAGGCGCGATCACCTCACCTGAGCTCCTAGGTGTGCGCGCTTTTGGCTGCATAACTTTGTACAACTTTCAACCCATTCTCTATTTAGTTTTGTTTTTTTAATTTGACCTTTTTGAGATCAAACATACCATTGGTTGATCCATTCATAAGTAAATGGGTCGAACCAACAACTCTAGTAAAAAGGGATAATGCATTAACTATAGACTATAGTAACGCATTTCTACCTATTCAGTCTTGCCATGTAGGATTTAAGTAACAGCTGAAAATTTATGTACCAGACTGTTGATAACTGACACCCACTGAATGCAAAAGAAAAAAAGCAACATATTTCTCAAACAGTATTTTATGAAATCCATATTGCAATGCAGTGAGATGTACCAGGCAGGAGGTGATGAAGAAATAGATGAAACACAGAGACAAAATCAACTGTTGACTGGCATGCCTCGTTGGATGATCCGCTGCATGAACCAGTAGATAATATATATGATATTCTATATATTAAAAGAAGGCTTTTGGGTGGATGCATACATGTATAATGGCAGGCATGATTTCACCAGGAACAGGTTAAATTAAGGTATTTCCAGAAGTAGATGAAAAGTCGTATTGCGTGTTGAGGTGTATATAAGATGTAATAATGTCGCACAATTTACATTTCGCACCATCCATGGAGTCTATTACCTTACTGAATCTGCTTCTGTTGGTTGATGGTGTCTATTATTGAAGTTAGTCATTTCAGCAACAAAACTTTCAAAGGTTGCTAGTTAGAAAACAACATGCGTCTTGTCAAGATGGCTTTTGAAGCTTAAAGATTTATTGTGAAAGCAAAACAAATAGCATTTACAAACTGCAATGGATGACAATAAAAAGTTAGAAAATAAATGTTAAATTGATTTGCTTATGACATACGAGAACAAACTGTTGGATACTAGTAGTGAATTATATACCAGTTTCTACAAATTTTCAAGAAGTTTGGCTTATATTATCTTAAATTTTCCCAAAGATCACGCATCTTTCTTAACACTATTTTCTTTCCCTAAACTAGAAAATCTATATATGCAGAGCATTGATAACATCAAGCACTATAACTGTTAAAACCGCATTTCCTGCATATGCATGCATACATACACACATGTACACACAAACATCACTCGTAATAATGTAATACAAAAGAGCAGATATCTGCACAAATACCCAAGAAAACACAACTTCACAACGAGGCCTCATGATGGATGTGAGCCATGACTAAGATGGATAGAATGGACTTTTGGATGCAGTAGTTATGATAAGAGGCAAATTCCATATAAACTATTGTGACAAAATTTTCATTCAATATAGGTATGCAGATGATATGCAAGTTATATTCTTGCTATATGTGTGACACGTTAGGTTTTTCAGTTTCAGATGACAACAGAACAACATGATAGACACAAATACATTGTTGGTGATTTAGTGTTATCAACATATTTTAATGTAATTAGATTTGTAAATAAGACCAAGGGATTCAAGTTATGTTAATAATACAAGCTAGAGATATGGAGTACATGATTGTATGTTTAGAATGTTGCGTACCTTTTTACTAATAAGCACCAAAACATGTTAGACGATCAACATTGTACAGATTTATTGCTCAGTGTGAACAAAAGGTCTGACATTTCCAAGAAGGTTTTATACTAGCCTTATATGTTGTTAAGTCTTAACTGATGTTCAAGTTTGATATAAGTTCAGTAAAACAGTTATAACGTAGATATAGCCACAGTTGTGATAATTATCACCATCTTCCCCACAAAAAGTAAAAAAAAACATGTCATACTTTCTATTTGAAGGATGTAAATAACTGTATGTTGCAATGATTAAAAAGGTCCATTAGTTAAGTATGTATACTATTTCTTCTTCTGAGTAGCTACAGAAAACACAGAAATCAATCAAAACACATAACATATCTTGCAATATATCTTTCCGAGTTTTCACTTAAAACTTAGTTTCAACTTTCACGTATCATCCAAAAGTTGATTTCGTGCAACCGAGACAGTATAGGATTAAAACACTACTTATGGAAGGTTGTTTCCATACATGATTACCTGCTAAGACTAATTGCCCAGCATACATCTACATAACTATAACACTTTTTGTACACATATAATATGCAAATTTCCTTCACATTTAAGCTTTGATTAATATATCACCTTAGGCACATACCAAAAGATCACAATATCATCACAGACAGAAATGAAGGTCTCAAATACCGTCAAACACACAAACATTACCACAAGCACACGTTTTTCTAGCGATCTTCTCTGCAAATGTTTCAATGTTCACATCATCCTTTGGAATCAACCTGTTTTCACTTCAGGTGTACTTGATGAACAGAAAGTAAAAAATAATAACAATGTAACTTATTATTATTTGTTAACATAACATACAAGCAGTAATAAACGTCCAACTGAAAATCCACATAGGTGTACATGGCTGTTCTATGTACGAACTTTAGTTACTTTCTCTTCCAAAAGTTTCAAGTTTTTTTACGACTGCGATTCCAGTTATTTGAACCAGAGAGCTAACTCCAGTGCTTTGACAGAAGGTAAGGATGGGACAACCATTTTCCTGTAATAAATTGGATGTGAATGTTCTTCAGGGATCTCAATTCGGGGATCTATTAACAGGTCATAATTGGCAACTCTAGTAAAAAGGGATGGTGCATTAACAATAGTGATGCATTTCTACCAAATCAGTCATGTAAATAGGATTTGAGTAACAGCTGAAATTATGGCCTGACTATTGATAGTTGACACCACTGCATGCAAAAGAAAAAAAAACACCATTTTCTAAAGCAGGATTTGATAAAATTCATATGCAATGCAGTGAGATGTACACAGAGAAATTCTAAAGCAGGAGGTAATGGAGAAATAGAAGAAACACAGAGATAGAGTCAACGGTTGACCAGCATGCATCATTGGATCCATGAGTCTAATAGGAATCATGTGCTATTCTTTAGTTTAAATGTCAATTGTCTATTCTAGGAGGGTGTTTAGTGCAACTTATATTTATATAAATAGGTATTAGTAACCCTTAGTGGGAAGGGGAGAACTAGTAGGTTTGTTGGCTCTTTGCAATAGCATTGAGAAGGGCATAGCCCTGGACACTTTTGTGGCGGTGACTGAGGTGTTATCATCAATCTTCTTCATTTTGTTATCATCATCTATTTGCAATACAATCCATGTTTCTATTTGATTAGTCCATTGTCATCCTCATTTACTGTCAATTTTACCCTCTTTGATTTCAATCCCTATTAGAGTCACTAGATAATATATATAAACTATATATAAAACACGGTTCTTGGGAGTTATGGATGTATAAATGAGTAATAACAGGCATAATTTCACAAGTACAGGTTAAATTACCATGTTCCCAGAAGTAGATTTGGATCATATCACATTTTGTAGAGGTGTATATAAATTGTATTGTGACGAACGAGAACAACTCTTGGAGACAAGTAGTGAATTATACACCATTCCTACAAATCTTCAAGATATTTGGCTTATCTTATCACAATTTTCCACTCATTTTTCAAAGAGCAAGCATCTCACTTACACTGTTTTCATTCCCTAACCTAGAAATCATCTATATATGCAGAGCATCGAATAACATCAAGCACTATAACCAGTAGAACCACATTTCAATTCATATGCATACATGCATATGCACGTGTGTAGTCACACGAACTCACTAGTACTAATAGAATACACTAACCTATATCATCTCAAATTGATTTCATGTAACCAAGACAGTAGAGGGTCAAAATACTAGTTACGGAAAGTGATTTCCATACATTATTACCCTTGCATAAGACTAATTCCCACATACATCTACAAAAACCATATAATTTTTTTGTATATATCTTATCTAATATAAAAATTTTATTCAAATCTAAGCTATAAAAATATATTGCCACAGACAGAAATGAAGGTCTCAAAAACTGTTACACATACTTACTTAGCACTTTACCACAAGCACACTTTCTCTGGTGATCGTAATTGCATACGCTTGGATGTTCATAACATCATTATGAATCAAGTTGCTTTCACATTAATATTTTGATGAATAAACTGTTCCATACCTTCTTTTCCATAAGTTCTAATGTGTTCTACACCTGCGATTCCAGTTTCTCCAAACCAGAGACGCTAATTCAGAGCTTTTAACGGAACGTAACAACGGGGCGATCATTTTGCGGTAACGAATCGGAAGCGAGCGTTGTTCGATTTCGATGTGGGAGACGCCGATGTTGTTGAGACGAAGCCCTAGCTTTTCGCCGATTGTGGAGGCGATGTTGGCGTCCCAAAGCCTGTAGGGTCGGGGAAACGTGGTGAGTTTGGATCGGTAGTGAGGGATGAACTCTTGTTCGGTGGATGAGGCCATCGCCACGATGGAGTCGGTGCCGGAGTTGCTCACCTGAGCGGTGGTTTCCGGCAGGATACAGATAACGGAGAAGGTGGCGGTGGTTGGTGGAACTCATCGGTGACCTTTAAATTGCGTTTTTTTTCCCTTCAACGGGGAGGGTTTTAGTAGGGAAAAAAAAAAAAAAAATAGAAGCTAGTGCTAGTGGGAGTAGAATTTAAAGTTTTAGGAACAATGCTATTAAAACCCGAGCGATGACGAACAGCTCGTGTTATCGGAGTGTTGGTTGGACTGATCGGATTGGTAGATTTAAAAACCTGATAATTTTTATTGTATATTATTTAATATATACTTATATGAATTATATATATAATATATCATATATAAATACACAAATGTATAACTGGTATTAAGTTATTTTACATCGGTCACTAGAGGTTTAAAAGAGCCGTTGTGTGTCTTTATAAATAGATCAAGCCTGTTGTGTTTTGTAGATCCGGTTCAACCTGTCAAGCGGGGTACTGGTTCAGCCGTGAAACCGCTTTGGCCGGCCGGTTCTTAAGCAAGCAACTCATAAGGTTCAAACAGGGCTAGTTGGAGTCCTGATTCCCAGTCTAACGGGTTGGATCAGTCGGTCCCGTCAACCTTGTTTAAAGGCCTAATTTGGATGAGTCAAAATGGTGTTGGTTTTGATATGTCATTTCTTCTTCTTCTTATTTTTTTTAACATTCTGTTCTCTTTCTAAACTTCGGTATTTTAGTATAAAGTGCCGATTAAAAGTCAAAATTAAATGGCACTAAAGGTCCTATTTCGAAGAGTGAAGCTAATAGCCCGACTTCTTTAGATAATGCTACACAAACCTTTTTATTGGAAAAAAATATTATTTTCTGGCCTTCCACCAGGGCGGACCTACCCCCATGGGAGGGGGGCGGCGCCCACCCTAATTTTTTTTTATATGTTATTATACGTTCGTTTTTGTATCCGCCCCCTATAAAATTTTGTAATCGCCCCCCCTTCGAAATTTAAACTAAACTTGTAAAACTCAATCTATTAAACCCATTTTCAAGCCCAAATTAAAATTTAGCCCAAAATTAACAATTAACCCAACCCAAAAATTAAACATTAACCCAACCCAAAATCAAATCCCATTACTTAAAAAAAATAACAAAAAACCCAATTGGCCCCATCCCCATTCCACACTCAAAAAATTCAGTCCGCCTCTGCTCACCCATCGCCACGGGCCATCGCCCCATCGAGCTGCCGCCTGCCGAGCTGCGCCTGAAACTCCTCTCCCGCCTCCCCGGCCGCCGCCACATTGGAGCTCTGCGCGCCTGCGCTGCGAGCTACGACCGCCTCTGCTCTCCTCGGTCCTCCCCTCTGCATCAACCCCCTCCTCGCATCTCCAATTAAAGTACAATTTTGTATCTTAATTATTTGATTTCTTAATTTTGGTTAGAAGCTAGGGTTTGATTGTTTTGAATATAGAATTATATGTTTATATTGTCTATTGTGGTTAGAAACTAGGGTTTGATTGATTGGTTTGAATATAGGAATATATTGTAATATTGGTTTGAATTTTGTATTCTAATATTGTGATATAATTTGGGTTAACATAGGAATTACTAGTCACGTTATGGAACGATTTTTCAAGAGTAAAGTTGGAGAATCTTCGCAAAACTCCCGAGTATGTTGACGTGGGGTACACTTCCTTCGGACCCTGCTGATCGCAAACCACTTTCATCGTATAACCCGACCCGACCCGATCCAACCCGTTACCGCGTTAGTCGACCGACCTTTAAAATTTTCCGCCCCACGTGAAAAAATTTTCTGATCCGCCACTGCCTTCCACAAAACCAGTGGGATGTTCAAATGATGGATTGCACCATTTTAGATTTGAAGGAGTTGGTCTTCATAAGCTTGTGCATCTCAAACGATCTCTAATTGAAAAGACGATAGAGGGGGGTTTTGCAGCATTAGCCAATGATTTCCGTAACCAAGTTGCAATGTACAAAGGTCTGAAATTTTGTTTCTAAGCACACCGAAACTGGGCCTCCTCTCCTCTCCTGTACTATTGTCTCACTGATGAAGCATCCTTGTTTAGTTCTAAATGATAAGAGGCCTGAAATTTTTTGTTCTAAGAGGGACTTTATTAACCCATGTGTGCTGTATTTATCCAAAACTGAATTTGGTCGCCATACCAGGAACTCAACAATCAAAATAATGAGTGAGAATATTAGCTTTTGTCATGACTTTTTTACTTTTGCAATTACGCCAATTACTATGTAACCCCACATTTTGTAGGATAGAGAGCACGATCTTGAGAATAATGAATTTGCGATGAAATGATTTTTTTTCAGTTTTGACCTCTAACATCATTTTAATAAATGCTCGTCACTTCACACTTCACTTGAAACAGCTGTTTAATCTTAGGATTTTAGGAGAGTAAGCTGATCTAGTTATAAGAGATGAGAACATGAGGAGGTCAGGTAACAGGTCAAAACTCCTTTCCATATCCAGGTCGACCCGGTTAAATTTCACACCATACAACTTCTAACACAAAAGATGCAGATGCAACCTAGCTTGGCAGCTATATCAATCGCCACTTCTGCTGCTTCTCTTTTAGAGGCTGCAATGGCAGCCTTGTAGGCTTCTTCAGCCTCTTCCATTTTGCTCATTTCCACTCATCCATATCATCCTGCATATAATACACCAGATTAAACAAAGTACACATTTTTGCATTACTTTGAACGTATGGAGAAGCACAGGTGGCGTAACAACAAACAAACACAAACAAACCCAGTATATCCCACTCAATAGCAGGGTCTGGGGAGGTAGTAGTGGCAAGTCTTTCCTCTATCTAGAACTTACTATTTCAGGAAGGTGACCGCCTTGTGGGGTGACATCATAGCACTCTTGGTGGAAAGGGTATGATTGTCAGTTGACAAACCTTCTAATACACTTATATGATGACGTCTCTCCTTGAATGGCATTCAAATCTTCCTGAGTTTCTCCACCTTTTTATTGCAAGTCATTGCTTCCCACTGTAATTTCTCTAAAGATGCTTGCTTATCAGCAAGTTTAATCTGTGATAAAAAAAAGGCGATAAAAACAAAATCTCTACATACTTCGGTATCACGTACCTAAAACCCATCAATAGAAGCTGATAAAGAATCATGCGCACCCAAGCTATCAATGTATATTAATGGTGATAATTTGCAAATAGCAAATTTAGCCAACTTTTTAGGTAACCATGAGAACTCGCCACTGCCACCGGTGTGTTTTTAGTGGGAAACAGTGGTCCTTAGGGGCTAAGGCAGAAACTAGTGAAAGCTATATTACTTCTGCTAGAGGTGAACTAGGCACTTACCACTTACCACAGTGAAGGTTCTTGAACTCTAACCTGAACGACTTTTATTCCCCATTTTACAAATTAAATCTCTTCGTTTCGTAAATTGTAACTTTTAGTCATTTTTCTATTCCATTTTAAAGCATATCATAGTTACCCAACTACTTAACATCTTCTTTATTAGAACTTAGACAACAAAAAGCATGTCCAAACACTATTTACACACCTTGTTTAATCACAGTGGATCATCAAATCCTCATTATTCAAAATCACATCATCTCTTCCAAAACAACCCGTAAACACATACCTTTACATCGTCTAATTCTGCTCGAGCAATTGCAATAAGCCATCCTTTTCCAATGCCTGTCTTTTCACTTGATCTAGCACGCTATGAACAGTTCAACTTCACGTTTTGAAGCTTCTGATGACTTCAAGATTTCATCTTTCTCCAACAACTGTTTCTGCAAATCCTCCACTTTCTGCCTCAATTCACACAATTCTTCCTTTCTTTTCTCAAATCGTCTGTTGACGAAACCATGGGGAACCAGTCACCACCACCATCTTGCTCGTTTCCACTGTACTCCCTGCTCTTTTTCCCAGGAACTGATGAGCATTCATCTATAGCACATCAAGATTTTGTTATACATCTTGCAACTTATGGAATGTGATAATCCACACCAATGAATATACAAAGCCTGTGGAGAATGCAAGTTAATCAAATCCCAAAGGAGAAGAATTACCTTATTAGATATTGATTCTCTCGGCGGTTTCTTGGTGTAGATCATCGACCCCCTATGAGTGTACGAACTACTTGCCTTTTGATCCTACGACAAAAACATACCCCGTTTCAAATATAGGGTTCAAATAGTTGGGGGGAAAACCAATTTCAACCGTAATTGAATCAAAGCATACATAACCGCATAACAAAATACGAAACATAACAAACCTAATACAATTGAAGCACACACAGAACCCAACAGAAACCCCAAATTCGAAATACGAATAAACATACAATCAACGACTGCACGAGAGGAACAATCTGCACGAGGTCATTGTACAGAAGACGGTCGACGTTGTTGGCGGTGGAGTTTGAGAATGCAGGAGGAATACGGTGGTCGGAAGGCGACGAAGGGCGGAGATCTTCGCCGGAAAGCCATGATGTGGGTTCTCCGCCACTAAAGCTCATGGCAGCATTGTGGTTCTTCAATCGAAGTGCTGAAATGAGTGATGATGCATTGATGGATCTTCGTTCTCGTGATTTATACTAGATTCGTGAGTTTGAGATAGGGTTGGATCAATGAAAGGGTTTCAGACACAGAAATTGAAAAAAAAACTATTGATTTTGATAGGGGATAACGAAAGAGGGGAAGGGTTTAAAGAGGGATGAACTTTTTGAAAGGAAGATTTTAAAATCAAGATTGGTGATTCAGGCGTTCTTTCTTTCTGAAGAGGTAAAACGTCTGCAGACTGATCACATCTGTAGATATCTGTAGCAGAAGAGCTGTATCAAACGTCTGCGGTCTGTAAGAAAAAGACTTTTGTTTTTAACATCTGCAATGTTGTTATTATTATTATTATTATTATTAGATTTTATTTTATTATTTTATTATTAAAACAAACAACAACACCTTCTCAATCTCACTTTCCCAATCGAATTTCACAAGCAACAAACCCTAAAGTCTTCCCAATCTGCAGTCTGCAGCGGTGAACGATTTCTTCCGGCGAAACGGATTGCCCTCCCCTCCGCACGCCGTACAATCGGTCGATTGTGTGTTGTAGGTGATTGCGTCGACAGGTTCGCAGGTGTGGTTGTGGTTGGAGGTATTCAATGGATGTTGTTCTCTTCTGTTCGGTCTGATTGAGGGTCGATCGAGGTTGATTGGGGCTGGAGAGCTGTTTGAAGTCGGTCGATGGTGGGTTCGGGCTTCTATGGTGTCGGTCGGCAGGGATAAACGAAGGGGATGATGGTTTCGGTGGTGATTGTTGATGGTAATTGATGATGATCGAAGGTTGCGGTCGAGGGTTGAGGGGGTGAATTGCTGGTTTCGGGAGTGGGGGCTTCGATGGTGGGTGTCGGTCAATGATGAAGATGGTGGGTTGCGATGGTGTTTAATTGAGGGCGTCGACAGGGATGGTTAGAAGAGGTGAGAAGATGTGTGAAGACATTAGTCCACCTCTTCTTAAGAAGAGGTCACGCAGACGTTTTTTAATGAAACGTCTTAAAAAAAACAAACACTCTGTAGACCAGAAACATCTGCCCGCCTCTTTTTGACGCAGACAAAAGAGCTTTAGAAGCTCTTTTCCAAAAAAAACACCACCTTAGTGTCGTCTCCTGCATCCAACACAATTATCAGACCGAATCGGTTGGTTGAACCGGAAACAGTTATAGAACCGGTCTAGTTATGCATTTTGAATCATTTTCAGTTGAACCAGACGGTAACAAGTCAGATTGATAAACCGATTCAACCAGACCAAAACACATTTTTAGTCCTCCTGAGTAAAATGATCAAAATACTATTGTAGCTAACGGATCTAATTTAACGGTATTAGTGTGTTGTATTTAATTGAGACGAGTTGCAAACTAAACAATAAAAAAAAAAAAATTTTCAAACCTTTGTATGTAAAACGTTATTTTAACCAAACACAGAAAGTAAAAATGAAGTTTATTCTATTTTAATAATTAACATCAAATATACAAAACGATAGTAGATTGTAATATACCAATTGGTTATACATACCATATCCTAACCAACTTCCACCTTCTCCCCTACCCACATAGAAAAACGAGTTTCTCTCGAATCACTATAGTATTGTTGGGTTTGATCATCTCCTTCATATCTATGTTTCCTCTCTTTATATTTGTATATCTACGGTGATGAGTCTAGCCCAAAACCTCAGGGGTATTCCAACAAAAAATTGTGATACAATCATTAAAAAATAAGATAATAAATATAGTTAAACAAGTATCTAATAGATATGTCATCTTCTTATTTTTATCGCTTGAAATTGATCCATTATATCTTTCTTTGTTACTTT